>VZTT01037984.1:41573-58383 GCA_013400855.1 Buphagus erythrorhynchus | reverse complement strand
ATATAGGTGGATCTAATGTTTCATATGTATGTAATAAATTACATTAAAACAAATTTATTTTTTTTTTATTTTTGTGTATATAGGAATGTTAAAAATCAGACTTTGGTATAATTTCCTCCTTGATTTCATCAACTGCTGGAATTAAAAAGACAATTATTGCAAAACTGACAAAAGTTTTGACCAAATTCTTATGAAACGTGTTTTAAAGGCCACAGTCAAAAAAAAGAAAAAAAAAAAAAAAGAAAACCAAACCAAAACCAAAAAACTCTCACTCCCCAAGGCTTTCCTGAATGGGGATTAATTGCAATATTTACTTTGATAAATTCTGCAGATGTATTCTGCTTTCAGTAATGACCAGGAAAGGGAGATTTTGGGGGGAATTAATTATTTGGTGGAGATAATGTGTCCATTCATCTAAGCTGGTAATTAATTCACAGGAAGTGTATCCATAATATTTAAGCAGTAGTCATATAAATTTAAATTAAAATTACTTTGGGAAACCTACCTCAAAGTGAGTGACTGTGCTACCCTGAGCTCAAGTCTGGCTGAACTGCATTCCAAGGATTCATTTGGAAAGTCCTGTTATGGGCACGTGCTCCTAGCATACCTGCAAAGCCACAGATTTGTTGCTGTGGCTGACATTTTCACAAATTTAGGAACTTGGGGAAAACAGGCCCAGCCAGTTCTGGAATGATGTAAGAGCTCAAATACAGGTTATGCTTGTCTGAGTGAAGCAACAGGAACTGTGTTGTGCACACACTTCTGTGATGACCTTGCTAATGCTCCCCTGTGTCATGCATGGCTCTTTAGCTGTATCAAAAGCACCACATCAGATTTATATTTTGAAGTGATATGGTAAAGGGGTCTTTTTGTCTTAAGTGGTAGATGTTATACAGAAGTTCTTGTAAACTGCCTCTGAAATGTGTGTAGTTTTTATGGATATATCTTTTTTTGCCCCTCAAGAAGCCTATTTTTCTCATCTTTAAAAGAAAAGTTTCTAGAAGTCAGATGCTTATTCTTTCTACCTTCTTCAAAAAGTTTGCTCTTTGTTGCTTGTACAGTTTCTTCTTTCCCCCCCCCACAAAATAGAAGCATAGTTCTTACCCCATTTTTCTTTATATAATATCTTCTTTTCTCCTCTCCTCATGATATGAAGTTGTTCAAAACCCAGACAAAAAATAGCTTGTGCCTCCGCTCCAGCAGAACAGAGTGCTATTGTTGCAGAATGGAGTAAAAGTTAATCCCATTTCAGTTCTGGACCACCAGTCTGCTGACACAAGACTGATTCAGAAGGGCACTGCAAGAACTTCAGATATTTCTGTCTACACAGGAAGAGAAAAGGAGCCAACTGTAAAACTACAGAGGGTGGTGAAAACCCTGCTTGTATTGACTTGCTTGGGTCACAACTGGCTCTGTTTCTGAGAACAGGGTCTGCTGCTTTGTTCCCTAAGAAATTTTGCATTTAGCTGCAGGGAAGAATAGGCTGTGCAGCACAGCCACTCCACTGGGTAAAGGAGCAGGTTGCTTGTGCTCTTTCTCCACTCACCATCAGTTGCTGGCTTTCTCAGCAAGGTTCCAAATGTGTAGCAGACAAGGTTGTCCAAACAGATTTGAGTGAGGCTCTTTAACAAGCCCAGCTAAGTTTTATTCTTTAGAAACTATTTCACATGTATTATAAGTCAACATTGAAAGAGTTTAAAAAATTCCCCTGAAGATCAATAAGGCATGCTACTGTCTTATGGTAAATATTTTAAAATCCCATTAAAAGAAAAGGTAAATTCAGGGTAAATTTTGCCAAAGTTCAGGTTTTCTGTCACAGAATTCAGTTGGTCAAATTTTAAAGAGCCTTCTTGAGCAGCCTTTTTTCATCTGGAGAGGAAGCAGAAACTCAGGGGAAGCTGTGTCTCAAAGTGAGATGAAACTGAGCTTTGTATCTTTTAGCACAGCAGTGATTGTAAATATCCTCTGAGGCCAGGCATATTTGAATCTCGTTTTTATTGGTGCAATTTTTGAATGGAATCTTCTCTGTGCTTAGCTTTTCAGTGAAGGCTTCTGACATTTTCTCCTGCATTTCACCTTTTCTCACTTGTTCCAACCCTGTCCAAAGATGGCTGTTTCAGCAGGCCACAGCACTGACGTGGCAGATGTGTTGAGCAGGGTTATTCACTACCTCACCCTTCAGAGTTCTGCCTGGACAGCACCAGGAAGCCAGATTTGAAAAGTTTGCTCTTGGTTTGAGTGTATGCAAATACAAGGGCCAAGCTGAAGAAGATTTGGGTACAGAGACAGCATGTTTAGAGATGCTTAGGTTTATGGTTTTCTACAGTGATGTTCAAACCTCAAAAGCTCCCCATTTACACATCAAAAATGAATACATACTGTGTGATGGGCCAATTTTCTTGTGAAAAATAATCATGGTTGTACAAGTCATGCTGGTCCTGTTTGAAGGGTTTAATTCTGTGACATGCAGAAGGAAAAGAAGGAAAGATGGGAAAATATTTTAAAATATCTATAGCTAGCAGAAAAAGATAAAAGATCAAGAAGATTTCAGTGAAGTTTCATATTTAAATAGCTTATGAAATCCAATACATTGCTTGTTAGAAAGTGTCACTAAGATTTAGAAATACCAGCTGACATGGACAGATTCTTAAACATAGACTGAACACAGGAAAAATATACCAGTAAAGTTTGAATTTAAATTCAATATTGCAGGTGTTTCCATGATATATAAAGCAGGGAAATGGGAAGTGCCCCAAAGTCACTCTTACAGTTTTGGGATGAAAGATCATTGAGAAATGATCAGTGTTCAGGAGCCAGTGGCTACCTCAGGTACAGGATACTGTTCTGCTCTGGCTGGCTGTGCATTACAGCAATACTCAGACATTATTTTAATGAGAATTCTGCATTTATAGAAAATAATGTTCATTTTTAGTTGTCTGTTGAGGACTTTCCTCTTCAGTTTATAAACTGATTTATATTGGCTGGTTTATATTGGCAGTGTGTATTTGCTTTCTCAGTAAGGAGGGTGTGGCTTACTGCTGGAGAAATTGTGTAGTGGTAAATAACTTTCAACAGTACTGAATAATAAGTACATTTCTGAACAGAGAGATTTTCACATCTTTACCAGCTTTAAATGTACATTTCAACCATCATCAACCATTTCCAGCTATCCAGAATATAAAATCATGCTTACCTATATTGTATCCTACTCTGCACTCACAGTATCGGACAGCATCTCTTATAAGTGTAGAGAAATATTTAAGGGGAAATCCTGACTTTCTGATGGAAAACACTGCAAATGGAATAGCTATTTCGTGAAATTATTCCTCAGTGTAAAAATTTGATGATCTTCACTTCTCTGCTCATAATGAACTGGTGGATTTCATTATGGCATCAATTCCCATGTCTCCCTGCAATCTGTAAAAATCATATTCCAGGTCTCCCAGCAGAAACTATGTGAAAGTTAATATGGTTTTGTCTTGCCAGCTTGGAGTGCTAGCACAGAACTCTAATAAATGTATGGCTAATTTCATGATTTAAACATCATTCAGTTGGTCAGGAATTTGCATTCTGAAGTCGTCCTCAAAGCCATTTGATTGCAGTAGTGTGCCAGGTAAATTAAAACAAATGAAAAAGTCCCAAAGGTATCTCATTAAGGCAAATCATAGGTCCCTCTGGATCATGTAAATGAGTTAATATACTCATTTATGCTTCCAAATGTATTTATTAGCAGCTTACTTTCAATATGTTCTTCAGTGAGCTGTTTTCTTTACTAGCCAGCTGTTTAATTATATATTTTCTATATGTCAGCAAGTGATATCTTCTGTCACTTAAAATGTTAATGGGGTAACACACGACTGATACATCTGTTTCAATTGGCATGAATGTAGGGAAAATCCCATAATGTGCTGGGAAGTGACTTCACATGACTTTTCCCACTTCTTTAGTGCAAAGATACTGTACTAATTTAAAAGATTTGCTATTATAACAGTTGATCTAGATGAATCATAAAATTGCAGCTTTGAAAAACTGTAATGAATAAAATTTATGTAGAATAAAAGTCATTTGGGTTAGGTATTCTCTGAAGTCTAGATGATGTTGGAAGCTGTATCTGCACTGCCTTGGGAAATGCTGCCTTGTGCCTGTTTGCCTTGGGTTTGCAAGCTGTGCACAAGTGTTGTATCCACCACCCATTCTAGTGCTGCCTATTCCACTGAACCTTGCATTTCTAGTGGTGTGCTCTTCTTGGGACTTGGTCGTGCCAGCTTCATTCAAAGCAGGCTGCAGCCTGTCTGTGTCCAGGAGCCTGATAAAACAGGCTGTTAATCACATCACTTCCAGCTCATGTCCCTGCTGTGGAGCAGCCAGGGCTGGCAGGTGGGCACAGCCTCTCACAGGGATGGACTGGCCCATCCCAGGCGCCTCTGGGCACCAGGAGGGCCCAGGTGTGCAACTCCTCAGCTTCTCCCACACCTTTCCTTCCAGGAGGTAGGACGGATATCTTCCTGGGATGCAACTTCTTTCATCTTCCAGTAGCTGCCTGAGCTTTGACTTAGTCCAGATTCTCCTTCAGAAAGTTTTGGTTTTGGAGACAGTCTGTCAATATCCACTGAAAGGAGCCTTTTTGCTAGTTGAGCATGCAGTGACAGACAGAAAAAGTCTGGATGAGGTAGGTCATGCTCAATGCCAGGTACCTGTCCTGCAGATATAGCATTTTGCCTGTCTGGAACAATTGCCCCAACTGTGGGTTTCCACATAAAGAATTAATCCAAAACCATTGATAGCAGTGAGAACCAAATTCCAAAAAATGCACTTGCCTGTTTAGAGCACACTTTCCACAGCTGGGTTCAGCCTGAAAATGGTGGAAGGCTAGCCAGGCAGTGAGAGAAGAAGGATATCTTTGCAGCTGTGTGTCTTCTTTGCACTGCTGTCAAAGGGAAATGAAATGAGCAGCAGAAGTCATGAATCTAAACTTGTTGCATGACTAAAGCAGTTGGGTCATGACTAAGGCTGTTGTGAGACTCCACATACCAAACTGCCAACAATTAGTAGAAGGCTGAACTGTGTTCCTGACAAATACTAAACCCACAAATGTGCAGTTACCAAATATGGCTGGCTTGCAGAGTTCATTCTGTTTCATTCTGGCTGCTTTGTCCCCATCCTGCCCACTCACACCCTCTGCAATCAGTAACCCATCTGGTGTCTAGAACAATGATGATTCTGCATGACTTCTGAGATAACAAAATCTTGATTAATAGGAAGATTATTGTGAGGATTTATTTTATAGAAGATGGCTGTGGAAATACCCATATGTGCCTGCTTCTTCCAGATTGAAGGTAGTCACTCGAGAATCTCCTAGGTGCTGGGCAGAAAGACTACTGGAGAATCGATCCAAGGAAAACTTAGAACGTTTTTGATCTACAAAAGGGCATGTTGAAAAAGCACTGTTTCTCTTGCTCATTTTACCAAACCTTAGTTCTGGATTCCATAATTTCATTTTTTTCCTCAATGAGAGTTAAAGATGCTTTTGTTTTTCTCCTTTTTTTTTATAGTACTTAGCAGATTGGGTGCTCTCTTGGTGTTCAGAGACTGAACTGTGGACAGAATGGTTCAGATGAAAAATCCTAATGGCATGGTCCATGAGGCAGAACAGAATTCTGATGAAAATTAAATCTAGTTAAAGAACAGTAAGCATGCAGGAAATCCCTTTACTGGCTTCTACTGCACAAGTGGATATAGAAAGGCATCTTGTGGAGACCAAGAACCAAAACCAAGACTCCAATATCTTGAAGTCATGAGGCAAACATGCCTGAAGTCAGAAGGCAGTGAAATGAAAGCTATATTTATTTACATTTATTTTATTTACATTTATTTTAACGCTGTGTTTATTTCAAGTTGAGTTTGGTGCAGCAAGCAGGAGTTCACCTGCTGTTCTAAAAGGAAGTGTCACAAAACATCTGTGTTTAGGCAAAATGTACTGGATTCAGGTAATGAAAGACCCAAAAGACAGTCCACATGTATGTGTTGACTTTATGAATGAATCACGCAATATATTTCAACACTACATTAAACACAGGTATCCTGTGACAGACACATTAAATTGTTCATGTGTGTTCTCATCAGAGAAAGTAAAAAAGAGCATAACCCATGGTTAAGAATGCTGTAAAACTTTTATTTTGGTTATAGATATTTTCACCAAATAACTTTTCTCAGTGGAAGAGACCAGTGGAAAAATAATGACTTAGGATAATTCCTATTTACAAAGATTAGGAACCTACATAGTTTTTATGTGCTGTTTTTCTCTGTTTTGACTCTCATCTACCCCTCCCACCATCACCTCCAGGCTATTTTTGCACAGTCTTAGAGCAAAACATTGGAACAGAAGAAACATTTTCCCTACAGACATTTGGAGAATGACTTGCAGAGGTGCCTAGTGAATGGGTACAGGAGAAGAATCTGTGCATGGAATAAAAATGGCTACTGCTCCATAAAAGCTGTATGACACTAAAAAATTCCCGTATGCAATGGAGGAAAAATTACTTTCATTCAATAATAATTTGAAGATTTCTACTTTTCCTGAATTGTTGACTGACAGATTGCAAAGCTTTGGATCTGTTAATTATTAGATTTGTGATTTTCCTTCCTGAATAATTCTCAGGATGCAACTTCTATGTAATGAACTACTTAAGCAGCTGAGTGTGTGTGTTTAGTTATGGGAGTCATGTTCTGTCCTTACACACATAACACAAGGTTTATAGTATGTCTTGCAACTGACTGCAAGCAAAAGCAGCAATATATGAAATATTTCCTTGGAGAATACTTGGGCTAACACTGATCTTTTAACATGTAACAAAATTCTACTGGACGTCAAGACCACGGCCTGCCCAAAAGAGGGTTTGCCATCAAAAATTCTTTGGGAATAGTAGGTATACTTGAACCAGCGAATTACAACAGTTGGATTATTTGATGCAAACGCTTCAGCATGATCTTTTGTCTTCCTTTCTCCCATCCTAGCTACAGTAGAGTGGGGAAATGTCCTGCCTCAGTGAATGCAAGAAAAACATTACAGTGAACACAGCTGCATTGTGCAGGCTATATGAATAGAAATGTGTGAAGGATGGGGCCCAGATCCTCTTAGACTCTCAGTGTCAAAGACCCCTGAAATCAGGGCCTCTATCTCTCAGATGGATGGATATTATTTCTTGCTACCCTCACTTTTGAAGTCTATGAAGGTCATGACAGAAATCAAGCTTAATGGTTCTTTCATGTCTGTAATGGCAGGTGATGCTGTGAAATGTGGTCTCTCAAAACCCTGCAACTGAGTTTTGTTCTGGACCCATGTTCAGATTATTTTTGGAGTCATGATGAAGAGCCACAAGGCCTAACACCAGACAGGCAGTGAGCAAGGAGTCAACTGTTTTTTTGACTGTAAGGGGGAATCTGAGGAATTATGTGGTCATTAGAGTGGGAGCTTGCTCCAGGCATTGAGCTTGTTATCCTGCCTTATGCAATGTCCACATGGTACAGCCATGTCCCCTGGTACACCCACGTGTCTGTGAAAAATGCAAGAGATATTAGGTAAAAAAAAACCTTTGGTCAAAACCAGGGCCCTCACACCTCAGTATCACCTCGTACCCATCACCACCAGAGCTTCATAAACCTCAGGTTTGACATCCAGAGCAATGAGGTGATGACACCTAATCATGTCATGCCAAGACACTCAAGCACACCATGCCCCCACAAAAGACTTTGGAGACTTCATTAGCTAGAAGTGACTTCTTACTGACCCAGGAGCTGTACAAGAGCCTACAGCACCACAGTTTATCACCCTCTGGCTGCAATGGCTGTAGCAGCTGTGACATCTGAAATTACCTAGCTCAAGCTTTAACTTCATTTTTATTCCATCACTCTTGCACCATACTAAGGCATTTGTTTTGTGGTGTTTTAGAGGGAAGCTGCTGACATCTGACTCACCATTTCCTGCAGCATGTAGGTGTTTCTTGGAGCTCCATCAAACAGGAGCCCATCCCAATGTTGCTCACCATGAGATCTGGCTCTGAATCACAGCCACAACATCACAGTACTGCTGAAGCTGGAGCATTCAGGCTACTTGTATAGACTAATAAAAGCAGTTTATAGTAGCTAAATGTATCTTCTATGCATTGTATGTCTATCTTTGTAACATCTTTGCTTTGGTTTTGCACTTTGAAAGCAAAGGATAAAATACAATTTCCGGTAGGACCAGAGTTGTTGCAGTGGAGATGGGCTAAACTGTAAATGGCCCCAAACATTTGATTCACTCTCTACAAAACTGAATAGCAAAAGGATTAAATAAATTGTAGAATGCAAATGAAGCTTTTCCTGCCCATGCCTAAAAGTGAAAATCATTGCAATAAGTAACATGGTTGTCATGGTGATCAAGTGCTTGTTTATGATAAAATATATCAGGCAAAGCCAAAATGTTTTTAATTTAAATCTGAGATGATGGGAAATTAAGTAATGTAAGCAAGAGCAGAAATATATTTTGGTAGATACATGCAATTAATTATTTTTCCTCTGAAAAGTCATGTCACTTCTCAGTGTTTTTTCTGCCCCTTTCTTATCTTCATTCAAGTTCTGAATATGTTTGTCTTCCAATAGTGCAATGAGCCAGCAAGACAGGCTTCAAGGAAAATGGAAATGGGCACTACTCACAGGCATACTCCTGATAGTAAACAGACCATAGGCCCTCTTATAGTAACATTTCAGAGAAGAACAATTCTTAAATCTGAATGCTGCACTGTATATTCTGTGGTCCTGGCACCTGCAAATACATAAGCACTCAGCTGAATAATCTGCAGCATTGCATTAGTTTAGCAATTCTTTCTCCTGAAATTGTCAGCTGATTCAATTGTCTGAGCACCAGAGACTAAAATTCAGTTTTCTTTGCCTAAAGATAGCAGTCATTAAAAAAAAAACCAAAAAACAACGAAAAAAAGGTAATGAAATATTCAATTTGCTTCTATTTAAAATGAGGGGCAAATCCTGTTAACAGAGGAAGTGTCTGACAGACTAGAAGATAGTTTGCCACATGATTACAAATTATTGCATGTAAATTACTCTTGTTGAGCTGCAATAGGCCCTAGTTCTGCAAGGAACTTTCTGAAAACATTGGGACAAAGCTGTCTACTTGAATTTGATGGCAAATTTCCCAGAGACTTCAGCACCTCTGGGCTCAGCTGAAGACAACTGAAAAACAGCATCCTCACCTACAGCTGTGTAATTCCAGATGGTATTTCATGCCCATGTCAGAGTATCTAATGGACTGTGATAGGAGATTTCAATGAGGCCTGCAACACAGAGCTCAGTTACTGAAGTGTAGGAAGCAGGGGTTTTGCAGAGAGCCTAAAGATCATCACAGACATCACCTTGTCTCCTCTCCATTCTCTCTGATTAAAGGCAATGAATGTGATAAACAGAGATGAGTATCTGAATGAATTGTGTGTGAGGACTGCTGGCTCACAGGGGAGGCTTTGGTGGTAACAATAGGGAAATAGAGTTTCTTTTGCAACATGACTATTTATGCTTTATCATAATGCTATCATAAATGCTATCATTTTAAATGAACTGGTAAAAAATAAGCTAGCAACAATCATTACAGATTAATGGTCAGAGATGAATCTCACTGAATTCAGTAGTGAGGCATATCAATTTTAGCAGGCTTGAGATCAAGACTTTAGTGGTACATGATACAAGATAGATACCTTATGAAGATGTCATTTTAGAGTAAAAAATGGAAAAATGTTTAAAGTTCCCATCCTATCAAAGAGGAAAAGATGTGGTTTTAAGTTGAAAATAATAATTTCATTTGTTAGCTAATTAGATTTGCAGATACCTATATAGATCATAGGAATCGTTTTCATGGCATCATTAGTAACCACAGCATTATTATTATCATAATGAAAATAGCTTTTGGATGAAATTTCCATCTCTTAATGCTTCATCAAAGCAGTATCAATTTCACATTTATTGAAAAAGAGTCCTTAGGCATGGATGAAAGTGAAGGTAAAATTTATTATTTGGCCTAAGCAGATGTATTAAATCAGTGTAGCATAAATTATTTCAATAGTTCTATATTTCTTGCAAGCCAAAGTGTGTGCCTTTTTAAAAAGAGCTGAAAATCCCTCAAAGTCTCCATTTTGTAGAGTGCAATGTCTTTGAGATGCAAAACTAGAAGGTATTATGTAATTAGATTAAGGCTAAAATTCATCCAAATAGAAAAACTTGACTGGTGAAAGCTTGGTTTTGGTAAGAACTCCAAGTATGCAGCCTTTGGGAAGTAAGACAGGAGACCTGTGTGACCATTTTCATCTGGAAAATTTTAAGCTGGCTTTCTTGAGAGGTGATACAGAAGCCAACAGACCTGAGAAGTAATGCTAGTTCTGCTGGCTACTCACAGTCCAGGCAGGACATACACAGGTAAACATGGCAAACAGCACAGACATCTGCTTTCTTCCACTGGCCTTACTTTTGAAGCAGAAGAAATACGTACAGTAATTTAAAGTTTGTCCTTTTGTCTTGGTCTTAGTGGTACTGAATGATGCCATGGGCATTGTCATGAGGATATCTGCTAGAAGGTGGACCTTTCTCTCATCATCCATTAAACCTTCTATTGCACTAAGTGGGAGTTGCCTGCAAATCTTTTTTGAGCACTGCAGTCCGTTTTTTTCTCCCTATCTCTTACAGATTTCCCCTCATGTTCATCACTGTAATATCTGATCATATTATCCACATCCCAGTCAGGCGCCAGTGATAGCATTGTGGAGAAAAGAAATGGTCGAATAAACATAATTTTCTTTGTGTTTTGCTGCATTTGAGGCTACTATTTTGTTATAACCATTTAATTTCATTATTCAATTCAGAACTGGAACTCTAGCCTGAGAGTTTCCACTGGAGTGGGCTAAAAGGATATCTGATTTCCCTTCTGTTTCCCCTGCCTGCTTTAAATTTTTTCCACAGAAATAGATAAGGATACAGATTTTCAGCAAAATGGCAAGGAGAAAGCTAAAACCCTTAATGTGCCAAGGCTTCTTTGCTAATGTGAACTCAGGCACGTTGCTGCCTGTTGGCATGGGCTGGGGTCTGGAGCAGCTGTGAGTCACCTGCTCAGCCACTCACCCTGCACAGCCAGCACTAACATTGTCATGGCAGGGGCACAGGGGAAACAGGAGACCTTTTCTTCCTAATCCAGGGTAAATTAACTTTCCAATAAAATATGGGCACAGCCTTCAGAGTGTCAGAGCTTAACCACAAAGGTTAGGTTATTCAGAAACGACCAAAGCAATGACACACAACTCATTGAAATATGCACTTGTTTCCTAAGAAGGATGAATACTGCACCTCTTTGGAGCCCAGATGGAGTCCTGGGCACTCCTGGAAATCAGGATTTTTATGCTGAAAGGTCAATCACAAACCAAGCCCAGGAATATTAAGCAAAAATGCCACTTTGTAAAGAAATGAAAAAAATAGGCTGGAATTTCAACAGAATTTTCAATTTCAACTCATGAGTGAATTTTTTGCTTTGATGCAATCCTGGTCTTCAGCAATTTTTCTTAGTGGTTTCCTGCCTCAGACCTAAAGTAAGGAAGACTGTATCTAAACTTAACTAGATGTCTTCTGTTTACTCTTTAGAATGGCAAATAAAATGCCTAAAAAGTGGTAGCACATGTACAAAACAAAATTATAAACACTAAAAAGGCCAGCTACTCTTTGTTCAAACACTATTTTTTTTGTGATGAGCCTTTGGTGTGTTAATAAATTATTCCTTAGCATTTTTATTCTGAAGAATACTGGTCTAGAAAGGCATAGTATTTATCAGTAGTTTCAGAATGCTTGAGCTCCTCAGTATATTCAATGTATTCTTTTGGCAGCCAGTAACATGTAGGCAAGTCCCATTGTGTTATTTATTGAAGTATTATACAGTTTTGAATAATCCTTTCATAATACTAAAGGTTACAGCACAGGGAGTTTCACAATCTTGTGTGGGGTGTTTATCTGTACCTAGACAGTCTCAGACCATCTGCCAGGATTGTTTTTCCTTGATTATGGATCAGAAAAATTATAGTGACAATGAATAATTATTTTCCATGATAAACCAGGAGGCAGATGAATCAAAAGACTATTAATGCCTAGAAAACAAGTCTTTGTCTTCCAGTTCACTGGTTCAAATGCAGTTTGAGCCATAATAGACCAGAAATCAGGCCAAAAAAAATTTTTGGGCTACCTTGTGGAATAAGTTCGGTTGTATTATTCTGACAGTTGTGGCACTTCATGAGAAAGTGTGGAAGGACCTCAGGACAGGCTGTCTATACTACAGTAACATTAAACACCTAACTCCATGGCAGCAATATGATGCACCAAGAAAAGGACCATGGGAAAATGAAAAATGTGCAGTGTTTGGGTGTCTCTCATGGACACATGAGACCCTGGCAACCAGGCTGAGACTGCAGCTGCTGAGGACCATCAGCACAGCCACTGAAATACAAAGGTAATAGCAGAAAAAGTGGGAAACCAGTCCTTGATAGTGGTTACAAAAATAGTAACTATTTACACATTTAATGTATAAGCTGTCATCTGCAGGTCTCAAATTGCATTACAGACACTGATGAATTAAGTTTCAATACACCCTTATGAGATATTTTATTCCCATTTTGCTCTCATAATTAATGTATGAATAAATGCACAGGGACATGAGGTGATGTGGCACTAAGCCCACTGTAGATTTATGTGATATAAAAATTAGGCCTCATGGTTCCAGCTGTCCACACCACAGCCATTCAGTTCTTCACAGGTACTTCAGTTTCCAAGGGCATCAGTTAATATGCTCAGGGATTGTCAGACTGTTCAGCTGCCCTCTTCATAAAGGATAGAAAGAAACAAGGGAAATGATCAGAATTTCTGTGCAACAATTACAGATTATATTTCTATTGATTAACTGAAGGCTAGCAAGGTTCATTTGTTTTCCTGGTTACTTAAAGTGATCTTTTCTCATGTACAATGACTTCTCTTATCCCATTAAAAATAGAGGCAATGATACCACTCTGAAATTGTTTAAAAACGATGAAAAGGTTACAGAAAATTGTTGTATGCAATAACCAGCAAATCAACAGGGATTATGGAAAGAAAAGTTTCAGAGATTTATACTGAATTCTTTTTTTCCTGAATTTGCACTGGCTCCAATGTATTTTTGGTTTGGAATAGTTACAGAGAAAATTCATTATAGGATGTACAAATATTTTTGATCCAACAAACAGGAAACGTTCTTATTCTTTAAAAATTAATTCTGAATAAAACCAAAATCAGCTGTCTTCCTGTGATCAAAATCTCTTTTCCTTTAACGATTGCTCCATGTATAAGGAAACTGTTATATCTTCTAGTTTTGATTTTTGGTTCAAAGCTCTGGTTCACTTACAGGTGCTTTCCCTGTTCTTTTGGATTGTTTTGTAGAGGACATTTTGAAACAAACTAAAATCAAACTGGAGCAAATAATTGCTGCTATATATATATTTTTTTTGTAACTGAAGTGTCAAAATATCTTTTTCACATTAGAGCAAGTTTAGAAAATTGGTAGTTTTACAGAGAGAGAAATGTGCTTTTTCTGTGGTGTACTTTGTTCCTACTACTCTTGTTGAAGGTTTTGTTCTTTTTCACCCTCCATGCTGCAGTTCAGAGTTGCTGTCTTTCCAGAAGAGCCCTTTGAAAGACAGGATTGTCCATGCCATTATTGTTGCACCGACTTTCCTGCTGTTTACCCGATTCCAGGCGAGTATTCCCAATGTCCATCACTCCGGAAGGAGGAGTGGCTGGAAATCAGAGCAGTGGGTTAGATGGAAGGATTGGCAGCTCAGGAGCCCTTAACAACAGCTCCACATCTCCCTGACAGCCATCACTTAATGCTTGACTCTGGACTTCAGTCCTGATCACTTGGAGCCTGAGTGTGCAGGTAATTAACAACAACGAGCACTGGCTTGGGCTCGAGGGGGACAAAGCTCAGACTTCTGCACAGGTACCTTTGGCTACAGTACATGAGGAGAGTTTATGCCCAGTTCAGGTGAAAACACTCACCTTCTCTCTTCTTCCTTCTGGTAAGGCAGGGATAATGTAAATAATTTAGTTTTAAATTTATTTTTCTTTAGTTATACTTTCAGATTATTAGCTGCTCTGTGCCTCTAAAAGCTTGATCAAACCTAGAGAGAAACACATATCTACTTCTAGAAATGCCAAGTGCCTTTTGGGGAAGTTTATCAAAGGCACATAAAGAAAGCAGGAACACAAATTATTGGGCTTTTGAAACTTTTGACTCCTGTTTTAACCCTTTTTACCTATAGATCTGACAGTTTTAAACAAGGCAGTACTTTTATTTCAGTTTCTTCATAGCTTGGCAGGCTTGGCAGCTGTCAGTCAGCTCTCAGAGGCACATATAGCAGTCATGTTAGTGTGCTTGAAATGGAGACCCGTCCTGGGTCTTTCCTATATTGATCTTTTTCCACTCCTTTAGCCACTCATGTCATTGAATACCTTCCTTGCCTTTCTTCTTCAGCTATGGGGGCCACTGTCATGAGTGCAAGATTTGAAAAATAAGCTCTTAGCTGCTGTGTTAAAGGATGTATTAGTAAGCAGGATATACTTGGTAAGACCCTTACATGTTTAACTGGAGAGAAAGCTTGCACTGGCCTGACACTGTTCTTTGAGTACCTCCTGTGCAGATCCCTCAGTTACCATGTCTGTATTTCTATATGATTCTCTGTGCTGAAATATTCTCCCATGACCAGTTGTGCTACGAGGTGGAGAAGCTGTCATTCAGGGAGAAAATGGGGGATGCACAGTGAAAGGATTCCAAAGTCAGCTTACCCTCATCACCCCAGCAAACTGGGCTAGTTCTGAATGAGGGTGGTCCTGTTTGCCCTGTAGGGAAGCAGCACTGCAGCATAGCTTGAACATACTCCTTCAGTCAAGTCAATTAGCCTGGGTCACGTTTTCCACATATATACCAAGGGATAAAGTTTTTTTCCAAAGGAGACTCCTTTTAATCTGTATATTAATAAAATAAACCTTCAATGATAGGGATACTGCAGGATAATTAGACTTTATAGGATACAGTAGTCTTTAAACTGCCTGCAGGGTAATTAGACTTTATATGATGCATCACATAAGCTGATAAGTTTTCTAATTAATAAATTTCACACACACAATTAGAAGTATAATGTGAACCTGAAAAAAAAGTGATTAAAAAAATTCTTCTCATGATTGGAGCTTGGTAGGAAGTTTCTCCATCTCATAGTCTATGCTTCATGTCTTCATGGTTTTCTCCGTGGCTGTGTAGGACAGGATTGCAGCCTTGGACCTCTTTTGTCATACAGATTCCCTGCTGGGAAAGAACCTGGAGCATTAACAATGTCTTTGAGTTCACCTGCTCTCTCCATTTTAAAATTTTACTTCTGCCTGTATGTATTTTATTAAAGGTTTAAGGCTGTTAGGGAGGCTTGGGGAAATGTTTTATGTCATGTGGGAGTAAGGGGGAATCGATATTCCATGGATCTGGTTGTGCCTACCATTGTGCAGTCACAATTTTGAAGCTCAAATGTTCACTTTAAGTCTTACATTTCTACTGTCCCAGTATCTTTTTAATTGATCTGAAAGGTTTTCACATCTTTATGTGTCACAGAAAGCTTGTTTTGAAAGTAGAGACTTTAAAGATGTTTGAAAGGTTTGAAAGGGAGAATACAAACTGAAAAGAGAATGTGAATGGTGAAATGTACAGCTAAGACAATTTTAGATTGCAGGCACAAACCTTTCTGAGATGCCACGATATGGGGAATGCTGTGGTAAAAAGAACTGCCCAGGGCAATAAACAAAACAGCCATTTCTCAAGTAATTGTAGGAACTGGACTTAGGAAGTGAAGTAATTGAAATGAGACACTATTAGCCAGAAGGGGAAGCATAAATCACTAGCTGGAAGAAAATTAAATGACAAATGGAGACAGTGCTGGGGAATAGGCACTAGTACAGCTAAAATGACAACAATAACAAATGAAAAAAATCTATAGCTGTTCCACAGAGCCAGTTTGGTGGGTAGAGAGAAACTAAACATCCTGGATTATGTATGTTTATTGATTGAGATTGTTAATTTCTGCCTACATGTCTGCTACTTTATTTTGCTAGTGATTGCTCACAATTGTGGACAGATCATGAAGAACATATTTGGAAAGCCTCTTCTGATGTCAGCAGTTTCTTTGATTTGATGGGCAATGTTTATAACCACATAACCACCAGTATTTCCTATATATGTAATAATTTCATTGTTTTGAAGATGGTGGCTGTTTTCTAGTAGATTCAACTGCTGTGTGCTCCAAACTTATATCTATTCTTCGAGCTAACACTCTGTCTCATGGAAACTGGACTCCAGACTTTTTAACTGTTTTTGATCTGAAACTATTTCAGTTTAGATTGCAAAATGCCTTTCATTAAAGGGGAATGTGAAACAACAGAAGGCAAACTTCTCCTTAAAGGTAATTCCTACCTNGGTTCTGCTATGAGAGAATTTAAACTGTAAAATTTGTAAAACTGTCATAGATTTTTCAAAAAAAAAAAAAAAAAAGAGACAAAACAACAAACAAATCCAACAATATTCACACATTTAAAGGGTATTATTGAGATACAGAAAGATTAAACTGACATAGAACAGCTCTTTCAACTAAAAGTTTTTTCTATTACATGTTTTAAACACAGTGTCACATAAAAGCAAAAACCTTTTGTCTTCCTCACAGGAGAC
>VZTT01037984.1:2130-35811 GCA_013400855.1 Buphagus erythrorhynchus | reverse complement strand
TGCAATACTGAGGTGGCAGCAGAAGTGAAACTTCAAGGCACAGTCTGTTCCCCCCTGCATGTTGCACAGAGCAGAAAAAGCACACTCCTGTGCTAGCTGTACAGGAGGAGGGGCAGCTGCAGCTCCTTCAGCCACTGTAGAAAATCTGTGCTTGCATTCAGGGTAAGTGGCAGGGATTCAGTCACTCATGGGTCATTACAGTCTATCTAGCTTATCTAGCTTATCCTGCATCTTTGAATGCAGAATATTTATGGGGAAAAATGGATTCTAGATTTTTGAAACCATCTTGCCTATAGACTGCAAGTGACAACGCTGCTGCCTTGGAGCTTACCAATGTTTAAATACCACTGTTTTAAGGAAATGGCCTTTTCCATATGTCAAACTGTACCTTCTAAGCCACTTGGACCTGTGATCCTTTCTGGGGAGCCAGGCAGATAAGTTCCTCCTGTCACACACACTTTTTCAATGTCTAAACATGTGAGAAAGTGATCAAATTATTCATCAGCTTTCTTCTTGGGTGATCAAATATCTTGAATCCTTGAAACATGAAATACGTTTTTCTAGTCTCTGGATCTTCTTTTGTGAAATTTAGACTGTGCAGCAGAAAGTAATTCACATCTTTTAAAAATTGGCATGCACATAAGATTTTATCATACAAAACAACCAGCAGAGAGATGCTTCTCTCCTATTGTGGACTCATCTGTGCTTCACTCCTAATAAATATTTATTTCTCTTCACTGATGTATTGCCAAAATGTCCTAAGTGTTGAACATTACATTCATTTAGCCTTAGTGCCACTCATAAGACAGCACTAACTCTTTCTAGGAATTACTCTGCCATAGTTAGTGGTACTAACAAAGATTTGCATTATACCTCATGTATCGATTTCCAGTCAGACCAAGAAGAAATGCATTATTTCACAGGTGTGCCTAACCACAGGGTCACAAATGCAGACGTGGACTTTAGCCTGGTTTACCTGAAAGGTCAGTAATTTAGTAATGCCAGCTAGTTGGCTCTTTTCTTTTTAACTCATTAATATAACAAAGGGCAGCTATATCCAGAATGGTTATTATGGAATATATGTCATGCCCATCTGTTACAGTAGGATATCGAGAGCCTAGAGAAGATGAGTCACAGTTCTGAGGCAATGTCCTATGGAAAGCATAGAGCATGGTAGCAGATGGGAAGAGATGGATCCGAGCAGATGGATCTGGGTGTGGTTCATGTCTCACGTGCAGGTTTACTCTGGGACAGAGTACTGGGGCTAATTCCTTGCCTGCAGAAACAGCCTGCAATGTGCACTTGTAGCAATCACCAGCAGACACCAAAATAATTCTGCTGAGGAGGCAGGCGTGCTCACAGTGCTGCTTATCCCAGTGTGAGCATGGCACAGCAGCTGTGCAGGAACAGCCAAGGGCAGTATTTCACTTTCAGAACAGAATGCCAGAGTGAGAAACCACATAACGTGTGCAGGTATGACTGCTGGGAGTGCCTGACTGTATTCTGGATTGACTGACAGGGCTCCCCGGGTGCCCACAGTTGCTAGTCAGTGACAGAGAGGTGACAAGCACATTGAGAGCAGAATGTGCTGTACCATATCATCTCCTGAAATGGTGGTAAGTACAGGAGCGCCAGAATTTGACTGAAGAAGGCAGTTCTTGGTAATGTTAGAGATCACAGTTTCACTTGCAATATAGTGTTTTCAAACAATATATTAATACTTGTGATTCTTCATAAAAGCAGCCTAACCAAATGGAATGTTTAGCAATGACACTGTAATGGAAAAATAAATCACACTGATTAAATACTACTTTCTATTTAAAATTTGAACTTGCCATTACTAATATCACGTGTGACTCATTTGATGAAATAGAGCACAGCCCAGAGCTCACCAAACTCCCCAGGAATCTTTCCTCACAATCTGGCAGGAGCTTACTTACACTTTTTGTACACTCATATTGATTTTTGAAAGGAGTTTGCTGCATGAAAAANTATTAATTTTTGAAAGGAGGTTGCTGCATGAAAAAAAAAATTAACAAGGTGAGACAAAATGATAAGAAAGAGAAATAAGTAATATACCTAGCCACAGGTGCTTCCCTTCACTGTTGCCATACCCAAGGAAAACAATTTTTTTTTACACTTAGCTGAATTAATTTATTGAATTGGTGCATGCTATAGTTAAAAGTCAGCGTGTACATGTAATTTATAATAGCTGCATATTTTATGTGAATTCTCAAGTGCCATAGAGAGAAAAATGAGAGCCACGTTGGAGACAAGGGGGTTCTTCCATTCTGGGCTGAGATGATGGCTTCTTCAATATCCTTTTTATAGGAATCTTTGTGCTTTAGTACCTCATATGAAATTTAATACCTTTCCACAAATAGCTGACAGCAAGGAAGAAATACAATTATCTCAGGACAAAGAAGTTATTTTTAGAGCTCTGTATTGTCTGCCTGGCATCAGTTTTTTATAACACTTGATATGTGCATGACATTTATAACACATATATCATTGGACTACTCGCTGCACCAGTATTCAAACTCTGAGCTTCACTGTATTCAAACTCTGATCTTATTTATATCTTTGCTGTGGGAGATTTATATCCAGGTGTGGTGGCTGAACAGCTCAGCCATAGCCTTTTTTCAGTCTGGCACAGTCACTGGTAAGGCAAATGCTATTGGTAGTAGCAGTTTTCTAGTAGTTATTATAGAAAAAAAACCAAAAATGTATTTTGAAAATAACATCCATTAAATCTCTGCTTTTAAATTCATTAGAAAATAGGGACTGTGCTGGTGATGTATATTTAAGATGACATAATACTGATTAGGAAGGAGTGGCTGTGCAATACAGGATCACAGCTTCCCATAATTCAGGGAAGGGTATTTTCTTGGCCACAGTGATTCTCTGCAAAGCCATTTTCCAGCAGTCTTAGATGTCTGTGAGTGCATGTGTATACCTGCACACATGCTGCTCCCCTGCTGACTGCAGGCACTGTGCCCTCAAGGAGAAGTGATGCCCAACACAAGAAAAGAGCACAGCAACATCCCAGGAAGGCAGCGTGGCAGGAGAGGGGAGAGCGTGGGCATAGTGACTCTAGCCTAGCAGACACTCAGCACAGTGTCAGGGCTCTCTGTTCCTTTAGTATCTATTTCATAAGATCAAGTTCCCACAGAACCAAATGCTTCAGATACCTTCCTTATTGATAAAGCTTTTGGGCACATATATTCTTGTTCTGTCTTGAACGGCATAGAGTGAGAATTATATGGATGTGTTATTCTTTTGGTAAATTACACAACCATTTACTCTTGAAAAAAGATTGTGTAAGAGGGAAATAATAATAATAATTATTACTATTATTATTAACAATAATAATAGTAATGGTAATAATAATAATGTTGGTGGGAGCTACTGAGAACATTACCAAAATATATTCTGAGATTAAAAACTAAGTCTGTTTCCAACACTTCAACAATTCTTGAAGTTAGAGAGCCTGAAGCTGAAATCATGTTTTCTTGACAAGGATTTATATTCCCAGCATCTGAACAGACCACTGGTCCTCCTGACACATTATTGATTAGTTCTACTTTTGTTGTTGATAAGCATTGTTGGCATTGTTGACAACTACAGACCACAACAGAGTCAATACTGATTGAGGTGAGAGCAGGAATCCTCCCTGCATTCAGCTTTGCACACCATAATTATTCCAAGGTTGCAAAAGGGAAGAATAGAAGGGCTTTTTGTGTGTCTTGTATGAAGCTCCATGGTCAATAGCTAGGAGACCATTTAAATGGGTATAGCTCTTATAGTTATTTGAGCACCTTATTGCAATGCTTATATATCTGTAAAACATTTCAAAGCAAATAAAGACATTTAATACTTTTCTCATTGCTACTCACATCTGAGAATATTGAGAAAATTTCTTTTTTCCCTGCTTTTCATTGTAAAAGGAAAACTCATCTTGTTTAAATAAGTAGTTGTTATTCTTGCCCAACATAGCACTCTATAGTTATTCTGTGTTTATTCGTATATAATTATTAATATGATGTAAGAGCTCAGAAAGATTCTTCTTCTCTTTTCTGATCAAGCTGATTTATCTGTCTGTAGTAATTTCTTGAAATTCAGTATAAACTCAGATCATGCTCATAGTATTCTAAGGTAAGGTAAAGACATGATGTTTATTCTAGTAAAAAAACCATTAATTTTTAAACTGCACTTTCTAAGTTACTTCGATTGCATATTAAAGAGCTGTTAAGAGAAGTAACTATCAGGGACAAAAATATCCCAAATAAAAGGGCAAAAAAAGGGGGGAAAGCACAGAAGACTGCAGTAACAAGGAACCTGGGTTGCATGACATCTGCTTATTTTGCCATCACATTCATATGAAACTTCATGCTGGTTGGCCCTGGAGTTCACTTAAGCTCTGTGGAAATTCCCCTGAATCCTGCTTGTGGCTGCCATTGTGGAAAATATGTCCTTTCTGGCCTAGCCAAAAAGTATTTTGTATTACCTAGTGAGCTTTTTTTTTTCTTTCCCCAACTACATGACAGTTCCATGTACTGTGCAATGGCTCAGGGTCGCTTATGTTAGTAATAAAGATGTGAGGAGTTGAGCAGAGATTTTTTAACAAATATTCTTCAGGACATATAATGGACCAGTGGAGCAATATAGAGGAATGAACTCTGGAAAAAGAACAAACACGCAAATGAACATAAGGGCTAGTGAAATGGAGGCAGAAGAAAAAGGAAGAGAAACCTAAGGCTTCATATTGGATGGATTTGCGCAGCACTGAACATTTTTCTTTGTTAAATATAATGTTTAGATTCACATGACTGAACCAGAAATACGAGAGCTGATGGTGTAGTACTGTAGACAGCTCTCAAGGCTCACTGTTAGGCTGGGCATTTTGTTTTTTTGCACTTGGGTCTGATGACTGACAGCCTGACAGCTTGTGGAGCTCAAGGCAGAGGCTGAAGTGTCTCACCACAGCCTCATGGGAACTCGGGGCACAGCTCTGTCCCCAAACTTCCTTTTCTTCTGCTCAAGAAACACAGCTTTAAACTAGGGGCGTTTTTATGCTTTTCCATAAAGCCTGCCTGAACAGACCAAAATCGCCACCTAGTGAGGATAGTCTCTCAGCTCACTCATTTTACACAAGGCTTTTGCAAATACAACTGAGATAATCATAATATTCCACTGCATTTAAGTTTGAGTGATAATGATAAACAATATTTTGCAAGAAAAAAACTCAAGAATTTAAGGAAGAATGTATTTGCTGAAGTGACAGGAACACAGGCATTTTCCATAAAATAATATGTATACAAACACAGGTTTTCCTACCACCTCTCACTGCAATCATTAAGGTGCTTACTTTATTGTCTTCAGAATGTATTTACAGGAATCTTGAGTGAAGAGCCAGATTTAATGTCTGTGTTGGGTGTCTTATGCCTTCTGCACAGGTAGTGCTTCAAGAGGTCTCTGAGTTCTTGATCCTGGTTTCTCTGAATGAATTGCTAAAAATAAATGAACTGCATAATTGGCTAAAACCCAAAGAAGTATCCAGAAGTGGTTTCACTTTTAGTATGTCTATAATGAATTGAAGTGAATGCACAACAAAGAAAAGATAAATTATATGTACCATGTTAGCAAGGTTTTGAAAGGCTTCCAGCTAAATCCATTTTGCAGGTTCCTTTTGCTTGATCTGAGTGATCAAGACAATTTTCTGTTATTTCCACCATGACACACCAGATGTAAGTTGTTTCCTTTTACATTGAAGAAATAAACTGACTCTTAAGGTTTAAAAAAATGCATAGCAAATCCTCTTAAGATTTCATTTAAAAATCAATTACTGTTAAATATACTATATTTTAGATTATTTTTTCCTGTCCTATATTTAGTCTTCTAAAATTAAGACTGTAAAGACTGTACAGTTATGAATATAAAACACAAGAAAAAGTAAGGGAAAATATACATGAACCTCCAAATACAAGAGCTGTGACTTTCAGATAACCACATGAAAGAATTCTGAAGAAACCGTGAGTATAAACAACAGTGAATCAGGAAGAATAATTTTTTTTCCCCTTCAGATAGAGTTATTTTCCTCGACTTGCCTTGGTAGAAATAGAGTTAGGGTACTTACTGCTGATGAATATTTCTAGATCTTTTTGAAACTGCATACGTCAGGCTTATATAAAATCAAAATCTGAATCTATTAGCAGTGTACTAGGGATCAAAAAACCTTCTGGATTTATTTTTTCTCTTCTCCAAACAGGTCTACTTTTAAACTTCTAAATGCTACTGCCTAAATTTATTTCCTGCTTTCCACAGAAGTAACTCACCCTCTAAATTTGAACACTAGACTTCATGATGAAATGGTCTCAAACAGAGCAATAGCGGGGAATTTTCACAGCTGCAAAATTCAATACAAAATTGCATGTGGAGTCACAGGCAGTACACAGTACACTTCACTGTAGTATCTTACTCCTTCTGTTATATTATGAGATCTGAGTCATGCACAAAGGGGGTTGAGACCCTGCATTGTGAGCCAACAGCCATCTGATGGGGAAGGAAGACTGGCACTGATCACATCAGAACAGGTGTCCAAGAAATTTTATCCTGTATTTCACACATTTCTGGCACAAACTCTGTAACAAATGTGACTGCAGCATTGTTTCCCCGTATAATGTCTCAGGATGAAGCTTTTTCCTCGGTTGGTTGTGCTCCACAAAGCCTATATTAGGTTCACATGCACTGAGCTGCCAGACAGTGACATGTGCTTGTTCTCTGCATGCCAGGAAGGAGAGCTCACATGTTTGCAGAGGGTTACCACTAATACATCAGCAGCCCTCAATAGTTTGACCTTTTCTTTTTTTTTTTTCTGCTGCAACACATTCTGAGAAGGAGCAGAAACTTTGGTTTACTGTGGATTATTTATTAGGTTGCACTGTGTGAGGATAAGCAAAGACAGTGAAGCCATGTGTTTAAGCTCTCATTCTGAGAATACAATGAATCTCAGGAATTGCTTGGGAGGTATTTGGCAGAGTTAAGAGTTCCTTTTGCCCACTAAGAACTTCCTTTTTGTTTAAGAGTTCTTGGGTTTCCTGTGGTGAAATGATAACTAAGAAGATGAATTGCCATAAGCCAGACCACCTGTTCAGATATAGGAGACCTGGTACCTCAAATTAGGATAATCACCTCAGTCTCACCAGTTCATTTTATTCAAGGATGTGAGCTAAGGATGTGAGTCTAAGGAATTATTGATTTACAGGATCAGCAGCATTTTCCTCACAGTGTTTCCTCACACATGCAATTAAGTATGTGAAACAGAACACAGTGTATTGATCTCTCCTTTAGACTGCAGCTTTCTGGATTTAGTACTTGTTGGGACATCTGGTAAGGTACCAGTTATCAGATGAAGGAAACTGTGGTGACAATTTCTCCAGTCGTTCAGTTTATGCCTGAGATATGACCAGGACTGAGATGCAAAAACCTCCATGCTAACATGCTAGAAATTTGAAATAAGATTATTCCTGGGCGTAGTTCTTCATGTGAGGTCAGAAAAACAGCTATTACTTTGTTCCCCTGTTGTTAAAAGGAAGGAAGGTTTTTTAAAACAGGGACAAATGTCAGGTAAGGCCAAGATTCTACAAGAAGTAAAAAGAAAGCTGCAGCTGGTATGAAATATAGCACAAATTTAGGGATATTAGGATAATCTCTTTTGAAAAGCTTGTGCAAGTCATTGTTTATGTTAAGTGAACTTCAGTAAGTAATTTGAAAGGCAACGTGCCATACCTAAATGATTTGAAGAATCATCATAGAATCATAGAATGGCTTGGGCTGGAAGGCACTTCAGAGATCACCTGGTTCCAATCCCCCTGCCATGGGCAGGGAAAGTTTCCACCAGACCAGCTGGCTCCAAGCCCCATCCCACCTGGCCTNATCCAACCTGGCCTTGAACACCGCCAGGGATGGGGCATCCACCACTTCTTTGGGCAACCTGTGCCAGTGTCTCACCTGCACAGTAAAGAATTTCTTCCCAGGATCTAATCTAAACCTACCTTCTTTCTGTTTGAAGCCTTTCCCCTTGTCCTATCTCTACACACCCTTGTAGAAAGTCCCTCTCCATCTTTCTCATAGGCCCCCTTCAGGTACTGGAAGGCCACAATTAGGTCACCCTGAAGCCTTCTCTGTTCCAGGCTGAACAAACCCAAGTCTCTCAGCCTTTCTTCATAGGAGAGCTTCTCCATTCTTCTGATCACCTTGGAGACCCTCCTCTGGACTCACTCCAACGGGTCCATGTCCTTCCTGTGCTGGGACCCCAGAGCTGGATGCAGCCCTGCAGGTAGGGTGTCACCAGGGCAGAGTGGAGGGGCAGAATCCCCTCCCTGGCCCTGCTGCCCATGCTGCTTTCGATGCAGGATAGGATTGGCTTTCTGGGTGTGAGTGCTCATTGCAGGGATGTATCCAGCCTCTCATCCACCAGCACCACACAAAGGTTATATGTGATTGGGCACTATAAAGTGTTTTTACCCATTAGCTCTGTTTTTCATCCAGCAACAGATCTTGACTTTACCAGGAAAATTAAACAAAATAAAAGAAAAGAATATTTTATTTCTGTATTTAACTTTTAGCAGTTGCTATAGCAATAACATTTCTCAAAATGCTAAATTCAAAGTAACAGCTACCTTTGCTCCTGAGACATCAACTTTTATTTTTTCAATTTCTCTCACATTCTATTTAAAGAAGCTGTGAGTCTGTGCTCCCATCAACAAAATATTTAAAGTTAATTTTGAAAAAAAACAAAAAAGGGATTGACCATCTTTTTTTCACATGTCCCACTATTTTAGCACTCCCATGCCACATTAGTAATACGATGTGTGTGCTCTGGTTTTCAGTGAGAGATGCTATAGGACACACCCTGCTGTACAGAGGCTGGATACAGGCTGTAAGTGATACACTTCTGACAATACCTCTAAGTTGGCAGAGATGAGAATCTGACTCTCTCTCTTGTGCAGTATCTTTGTAATTCACCTGCATCAGGCTTTTTACATATCATCTGATGGAGTCTTCTCCTTAATGTTTTCTGCTTTTTTTTTTTCTTCTTTTTTTTTTTTTTTTTAACGTTTTGGTTTATGTTTCTCTTTTCTGAAGTTCCAGTCCAGAACATACTTTATGTCTTTCTAGGGTATTAAAGAATTTAGGTGAAATAGCTTGATTAAGTTTAATTCATAGCTAAACAGCCAAAACTTCCCTGTGTCAGCTTAGGCTAGCAGTTTGTTAGTAACACAGTCATTGCAGGGCAGCAATAAAAGAAAAAACTTTATGAAAAATACATGCAAAATATGTTTTGCTCTTTCTCCTTATCAGGGGTAGAGCATCACTTATCAGATGCTGCCTTGGATCAGCCCCACTGGGGACCCTGCAAGTGAGGAGATGGTGGCCTTGGGCAGGGGCAAGCTGCCATCTCACAGGACTTGGGGACCACCAGGAGCTGCTGTATGAGACAGAAGCATTTTTGAGTAGTCTAAGGAATTAGGAACCTACATTTTATTATCATAAAGGGATAGGACCCTGGACTTATCTGAGTTTTTTCATGAAGCCCAGCCTATGGGCTAGCCACTGTCATAGTTTTCCTTTATCTTGAAGTGAATCTTCAGCAATACAGTCAAGTACCATAGGAAATGATGCTATGAAAAACATCTACAGACACCCATGTAAGCTGGTCCATGCTATGGCTTTCATGAGCGTTGGTGGAATATTAAAGAGTATAAAATCTCAGGGTGAAATTTTGTGGAAATTAAGCTTTTTGCAGAGGCTCAGGGTTACTTTACCAACAGAGTCTGTGGTCTCTTCTCCTACTACATTAGGAATTAAGTGCCTGTGCACAGGCCATTGCTGCCATTTCCAGCCTTGTACCTTGCTGACCCCAACCTTACCTTCCTGACTTGGCTTCCCAGCTTGACCTCCAACTTGGTTTGTCACCAGAGATTTGTCTGGTGATCAGGGAACAGTTGGCCAGACCTGCTTTTCTGCCTTGCTGGTGTGCCATGGCACTGTGGCTTTCAGTGACGATGCTGCCCAGTCTGCCTGGCTGTCACCCTCAGCTCCTGGCTCACTGCCCCTTGTGGAGCTGCCAGCTCTCACTACTCCCTGACACAGAGGTTAAATTTGACTCAGTTTTGTTGCTTAGCTTCAGTTTTCATTATTCTTTAAATTCATTCTCAAATTCTTTAAATTAAAAGCCCAAATAGAGTTAACTTTCCAACCCTTATGGCATGTGAAAGATTTAAAAATGAACCACTGAGTTCTTTTTTCCATGAATTTACACTGAAGTTTGGTTCTGCTTTTATTTCAATGCTACTGTGAGATTTCATATTCTGTTGCAAAATGCATAGGTCAGCAGTGGAAAAAATTCATGATGAAGTAACTGGCACTGCTGCTTGCATAATTCTTCCTTCATAATATATAAGAAGGAACTATAGAAGAAGAACCCCAAATCAGAAACACAAACCCACATCAAAACAAAATCCAGTAAATAGAAGCAAAAAAGAGAAGGGAATCTAATTTTCTAGAGAGGAAGGCAACAGCCAGAATAGTGACTACCCACAGGATCACAGAACAACTGGGGTTTGAAGGGACCTCAGGGAATCTCAACCTTCTGCTAAAGGGAAGGAAGTCAGCTACAAGGTTAGATGTTGCTCAAGCTTTGTTGAGTTGGGCATTGGAAACCGCTGAGGATGCCCCACACAGAACATCTTGGTGCAACCTGCTCCACTGCTTATCAGCTCTTCATAGCTCAGAAACTCATCCTTATATCAACTCTGACCTTTCTTGCTTCACGTTATACACATGATTTCTTGTCCCTCCTTGACCTGGTTTCAGCTCAGGTAAAGTTCCTTTCAACTGCTGTTATAGTGCTGTGTTTTGAATTCAGAATGAGAATGGTGTTGATAACACACTGATGTGTTTTGATTTTTGTTAAGCGTTTATCCTAAGTAAAGGATTTTTTTTTGTGTCTCATGCTCTGCCAGGGAGGAGGTTTGCAAAAGAAACTGGGAGGGGGCATAACTGGGGCAGGTGACCCGAACTGGCCAAAGGGACATTCCACACAATAGAATGTCCTTCCCAGTATATAACCTGGGGGAGATTACCCAGAAGGGTGGCTAATCTGGGTTCAGGAAGTGGGGTCTGGCATTGGTCAGTGGTGGTGAGCAATTGTGTTGTGTGTCACTTGTTTTTTCCATTATTATCATTATTATTATTATTATTATTATTATTATTATTACTATTACTATTACTATTATTATAATTGACCATTATTACTACATTTTAAAATTTATTTTTGATTGTAAAACTGTTCTTATCTTAACCGACCAGTTTTACTTTGATTGTCCTTTCCATTCCCCCTGTCTGTGGGGGGACAGAAGGGGGTTGAGCAAGTGGCTGCATGGTCCCTAATTTCCTGCCAGGCTTAAAACACACTACTCCTGCTAGGAGCTCTTATGAAGAGCTTGGCCTTATCATCTCAGTCCTCTCTTTGCAGGATGGCAAAGCTGCCATTACATCTCCCAAAGTCTTCTCTTCTCCAGGCTGAACAANNAGAATGGTGTTGATAACACACTGATGTGTTCTGATTTTTGTTAAGTGTTTACCCTAAGTAGAGGATTTTTTTTTTGTGTCTCATGCTCTGCCAGGGAGGAGGTTTGCAAAAGAAACTGGGAGGGGGCATAACTGGGGCAGGTGACCCGAACTGGCCAAAGGGACATTCCACACAATAGAATGTCCTTCCCAGTATATAACCTGGGGGAGATTACCCAGAAGGGTGGCTAATCTGGGTTCAGGAAGTGGGGTCTGGCATTGGTCAGTGGTGGTGAGCAATTGNTCCAGGCTGAACAAGCCCAGCTTGCACAGCCTGGCAAGGTCCCATTTCAGAATGTGAAATTAACAGAAAGTATAAACGCACACAGCAACTCATGAAAACAATCAAATGCTCTTTGCAATGGAGAAATTTTTAATTTACACACAGAGGGATATTCTAATAAGAAATATGTTATTGCTTGTGACCACTTTATGCACATCCTCCATACATAATGTCAGACCTAAAAGGATGCTGAAAACTGCTGGTCAAAATCTTTCCACCACATAAATTTGCTAGAGGGTAATTTTTTTTTTTTTCTTTTGGAAAGAAAAATTATTTCCCTATGAAATAAAAAAAACCACCATAACCAAGTATTTTTCCTGGGAATTGAGCAAAAGTGTAAAGGTTGTGAGAGGAGAAAAAAAATGTAATATTTTAACTCTTATCAGAGAGTTGAGTGTCTGGATGGGATAGGGAACCAAGGAGCCAGGCAGCTGTTTCTGGGGCCTGCACATGGTCCTTGAATTAGCAGCTGCACTTCTGATTTGTGCTAACATCAACTCTTTCAAAATGTGGGTTCTTTTGCTTCCATTCTTACTGTTTGTTGGTACATTCATGTTCTTTGCTGGTTTGCCAGTATTGCTGGCTAGCTTATTTAATTTTTTTAAAACTGGCAGACTGAGAGCCCTGGAACCTCTAGCTGAGGCCTTCATGTGCAGTTAAGTAAATGGATGCAAACCTTACTCTATTGAGTCTGAAAGCAGAACCACAGTCCAGATTTCAAGTCATAATAAGCAAGTCTAAAGGCTGGCCCTTTACATTGCTGAGGTGTGAAACTGCACCTTTCTATCCTCTTCCCCCCCTGCATGTATCAGGAGAAGTTTCATCCAAGTTAAAACACTGGTGGCTAGAATTTGCTTCTTTATAGGTACTTGAATTAATGAATCTTCAACTATCTGAAACCCAATACTGGTATTGAAACTGCATGACATACAATTGTACATTAGAACGTAAATTTTTCAAGGGAAAAAGAAACTTAAGGGCAGGTAAGTGCCTGTACAAAGGAGGCAAACAATTTTAAGAAGTGTTAGATCTCAGGGGTATGCTAAAGAAGAATTTGAGTCTTTAATGAAACACAACAACCATCATAGCAGCATAACACCATGAAATTACAGAGAAATTTACCACACTCCATCTGCTCCTTTGCTAATTAGGACAAAGGGGACTTCAGCCTTCCTCGAGCTTAGTACTTTGCAGCACGCTGGCTAGCAAGCTGCAACAGGAGACAGTTCTGTGAGGGATCTTCAGTAATTCGGTCAGCAGGTCACAGCCATCCTTCTTGATTGTGCGTTTGTTTGTTGCTGATTTATATACCACACATGATTTAAAGATACGTGTTGATACTCCATTGATTTCATTGACCCTATAGTGAGTTTTTATTGGCTCCAGCTACTGGTTTTGCTTAGACTGGTATCTCTGACTTTTGGGGCATTTCCTAGGTACAGACTGCAGAAGAATTTTTCTTTCTTTTCCTTTTAGGTTATCCAGTTTTCCTTTGCATGTGCTCATTCAAGAAATTTTGACACTCTGTGTTTCACAGGAAGTTCTGTAAGTGACCAGTGCAGTGTTTTTTGTAGCAGAACTACACAAAGCATGTTCTTTCACTTGGTCTTCCTCACGCTTTTGTAGGCACAAGCAACACCTGAGCAAATTCACTATCTCTGATCGTGCAGTTTCACTCACAAAGCAGTACAGAATGGGATCCGCAATGCAATTCAAACTTGTTAAGGCCTGTGTGATTCTGTAAACCTTATACATCGACAACAAAAGATGTGGGTCAGAGGTGGAAGGTTCTTTGATGCTGCGGATAAACAATACAACGTGATAAGGAGTGAAGCAAACAATGAAAGTAACTGTGATGTTCAGAATAAGTTTCCTCACTTTTTTCTTTTCTTCATCTACTGTGGCTTGGTTATACCTCACTACTTGGTAGATTTTATGGTAGCAAAACACAATGATTATCAAAGGGACCAAGTATCCTGAACCTATTCGGAATAAATTTATGTTCGCCTGCCACCTTTCCAGGGGGTAGTTATCATAGCATAATGTATGATTAGTGAAATTGCAAGGATCATTGAATACTTCTTTGTTTACCAGTATGACTGAATTAAAGATGCTTTCCAGAAGCCAAACAATTATGCTGACAATCAATGAAAATCTTCTTGTGCGCAAGTACTGGAGCTTCAAGGGGTGAACTAATGCCAAGTACCTGTCGAGAGAGATGCAAGCAAGGAACGCAGTGCTGGTGTAGAAATTCATATACGTAAGGAAGGCAAAAATCTGACACAGCAAGGCAGAGAGCCTCCAGTCATCTCCATGCCAGGCATAATCAATCCACAGAGGCAGAATCAAAGAGTACAAAAGGTCAGCCAGGGACAGGCTAAAGATGTAGACTGCTAACTCATTCTTTTTCCTCACCTGAACAAAAGATGCATAGAGGGATATGCAGTTGATGGGAATACTGATCATCATCACAATGCTGTACACAAATGGAAACAAATACTTATCCAGTGTGTGATCATCATGGCACTCAGTGCTGTTGTTCATTGTCCACCCCAGTGGTATTCTTGAGATAATTCCAGCCTGGGTGCAATAAAACGCCCTGTTGTAGTCTGATGGGTTGTCATCTGCTAGCTCTTCAGGACCTGATTGACAAGATTCCAGTCTTCTGTTTCCAAAAAGGAAAAATGTCAGCTATAACATTTCTTTTTTTTTTATGGGATTCTTGGTGTGTGTCTTTTCCTTTTTTTAAGAAGAAAAAACCAGTGTTTGTAGGGTATCAGAGGATGCTAATGCTCCTGGAGTTAGGAATGCATAGGAGAAGGAACCCAAAATCTAAGGTTTTCAGGGTCAGTTAGATAGAAGTTTCTACAGCAGAAGCAGAATTAGTAGTTGCGACACTTCTTCTAGGAGTGGGCCGGTGTCCTGCAATCCTGGGTCCTCTTGTGAGAGAGTTAAAGGAGATCAGAAAGTGGACCACTAATAAAATAATAGATGTGCACTTTCTATTATTCTGGTAAAGTACTGTTTTGGGAATATGAATATGGCAGATTTCTTATCCCAAATAACTTTCTCCCCCCTAAGGCAATGGAGACACAAGGATAGAAATACAGGGATTCAGGTACTGCTGGATGTTGGGATCTACTCAGAAGAGGAAAATGTGTCTGGTATATTTCCCTATTGCAAACCACTCTTGTCTTGTTTGCATCCTCATACATTCCTGCTTCCTCTCTCCTCTGTTGTATGTGATCCCACAGGAACTTGCCATTAACTGTGCCGTTCCAGCAAGACTTACTACATGTACCAGAAACCCTCGTGTGAAACCTGCCAGGCTATTGGGCTCCTGCATGCACATGACAGTCTGCTGGATGTCCCTTTAAACACGTGAGGTGGAGACTGAGTACAGCTTTTCATTTACACTTCTTCCCTCTAAAAATTGCAGCTGTGATACATGAGCTTATAAAACCATTAGCAATTAAACTTTTCTTAGTCACTTTTCAGGACTGTGGTTATCAACAGCTTCAACATGAAAATACCAGTAAAATGGCAGCCCTGACTAAAGCAGAGGGACTGGAGGAGTTGCGTGTGTGAGCCTTAGAAACACGTAGATGAGCTGACCTTTCAGTAAGAAATGGTGTATAAGTGTAATTGTGAGACAGCTGGTACTCACTGATTGTATCACAGCTCTGACACTCAGCAGTTCCCTTCTCTAGAAAATTAATTGTTACATTCAGGAAATGAAGAATGGAAAATACTGGTTGCAGTCCAGTTATACTGCCAAATATACTAACTGCTTGAGAGACTGCTGTGATAGCTCATCTGTGCTTTGAGCCTGGACTGCAGCAGAGCAGGTGAAGAGGCTGAAGAATGAGTAGGTTGAAAGATAGCATGTCTATGACTGTTGCCACATGGGAAAGAACTCCAATGGAACACATCTTGTGTGCAGAAACTTTCCCATGTGGCAAGAAAAATTCAGCCTTTTAGAGGTTTGATATGTTTGTGGGTTTATCAGAAAAACCCAAACAGGTTTATTGCCTGTCCTGAGATGTTATTATATGGATCTCTTGTCCACAAAAAAGCCCCTTTCATTATTATTCATAAAAAAAGGGAGCAATGACAAAACTACCCAGAAAGCACATAATCAATTTTACCTGCCACTGCCTAATTTGATGAAGTTGCCTAACTTATCAGCTAGAGCTAAACTCATTCACAAGCTTGAAAGCCAAGGAAAATTCTCAAGAAGGACTTGCCAATTTGGTCTCTTGAGGAACGTTATCAACATGATGACTAATTAAAAAAAAAACGTAGCGTCTATATTTAAGACAAACATAAGATGTCTGCATTTCAGCTTGGTTTCATAAAACCACACAGTAAATAGGGCATTGTAAGCCTATCAGTACAGATAAGTATCACAAAATAAAAATCTAGCTCTAGAAATTGGATCTCAGGCTTTTATGACCCACTTCTCACCAAAAAGAAATCAAATGTATGCAGAGAGACCAGATGAATCAAAGATAAAATACCTACCTCTTCTCCTAATCACACTTGAGCATCTCTTTTCCTATGACAGGTCTCTTCATGTCTAAAAGGGAAATGTGCCCTTTCAGAAGCATGCGTGTAATGCAGCAAGTGTATGAGGCAGTGTTTCCTCATCTCGTGACTGAGAAACTGGAATTCCTTCTCCCTCCCTCATAAACTCTTTTGTTAGTTAACTTGTATTACAGACTCACCATCCTTACAAGCTCCTAACTTCTCTCTTATTACTCACAACAACTTCTTTTGTATCTACTCTTAGACCAACATACCAATTTCCTCATACCACCTGGGGTTTTTTTCAGCTTTTTCATTTTAGCTCATTCTTTCTAGTTTCTAAGAGTTTTGCTCTCTTGATCTTACTGATCATAAGGTAAAACATTTGTCCTTATATTGCTCTTATCTGAATAAACCACATGTTCTTTGGGGCAAGATTTTGCTTTGTTCTTCTGCCATCTGCCTTAAGGAACTAATATCTGAAGGTGTAATTGGCTAATGGCAGGCTGGGACACTAAAAATGAAATTCAAAGAAGTGAGTTGAAACCACATGAAAATAAACTGCCACCTCAGAATTTTTTTCCTGTTCTTCATAGTCACAAGTCACTGTACTCCACTGCTTTTTTCTCTTTTTAACCAGTATGTTCATTAGTTCCTACGAACGCAGGCAGCCCTGGAGGCCGTGCAGCATTGCCCAGGCAATCCATGTCCCAGCTTTGGTGACACATTGATGGTACTTACATGACGACATGCTTTCAGTGATGGTAATAATGAGAAGTGTGTCATTCTGGCACATATTCATGACCTACACTTAAGAGCGTCAAAGAGCCAGCAAATGAAGCTTACTGCAATGCATGCTGCAGTTCCTTGCACAGAAATATAAAAGCAGAAAGCCCCACTTTGCCCTGATTACAACACATTTCACTCAAATTGCTTGGGGCCTTATTTCAGAGGAAGTAGTCCATATCACACTTTCTTGCTGAGTGGTTTCTCTGATAATTAGGACTTTGTAATGCAAGATGATTTTTCTTACCTGAATGATCTGAAGCATTCCCAGGTTTTCTCTCCACTACTGAGCACACCTGCTGGTTTTGCCTAGGAGGATGATATTGGCTTACAGCTATCCTAAAAAACAATATTTGATAATTTTCCCCAATGATATATTTTTTTAACCATCAAGGAATTTTGGTTTAATGATATGGTCTAATGGTTTGACTTTCGAGGTCCAAACCTACTGTGACTAATTCTATACACTTATGTCTTATTTTATAGACTTGTTGTGGTATCAGATGTTTCAATTAAAAAAAATCTTAACAGTAATTTTTTCTTTTAGACATATTACTCAGTTATTATCATAGTTCCTGCCTCTGTCATTTTGCTACAGAAAACCTACTGTACAAGAATTCTGAAGAGCCAGTAAGACATAAAATTTAGAGAAATGGATCAGCTAATGTTACGCTTCAAGTACTGTATGCAAACAAACCTGTAAAGGAACCTTGTGAGATTTTCTAGGGAAAAGTAGTCATTATATACTGTATTTGTATAATACATTTCTACAGCATCTTCTTCAGGTTCATAGAGAGCTTTATGTGGTATCTCCATTTGTGATATTTTGAAAGTCTTGAAGTACAAAGTTAAACTTTCATAAGCTTAAATACAGAAGAATATTCCATACTCTTATCTGTAGAAAACTTTGTAAGGGAAGAAAGGAACAATGGTCTGTGAGCTAGTGCAGTAGCTGCTATACTGGTGATACTGTATATCAGTCATAAGATGGAAAGACAGATTGTTTTCCTTTTTCTCTTTAAGCAATTTCAACAAGTAGATTGCTTCGTGTTCTCATAGTAAGTTCTATTGCCAAGTTGAGTTCTTCAAGTTCCATAGCTAATTCTTTTTACCCGATGAGCCGATCTCAAAACTCAGTTCTGAAAAACTCCAGTTTAGGAGAGTTGAAATATGCTTTTCAGAGACATGGCTTTCTTTGCTTAAAATTAACAGCATTTTTCCTCATGCAACATTAAATTTCACCTACAGGTCTCTATGAGATTCTGTAGAGACTCAAACACCCAGCCTTTTTAACTTGAAGATACACTTTACAGACTGTTTCATTAAGCATAAACATTCGCTTAATGTGAGCAAATCAGAAAAAAAAAACACCATGTTTTTTAGAATGTAGGCCATGCAGGCAAGTATTATTTTGCTACATCATTAAGTACATCATGTTTTCCTTATACATACAGAAAGATGTACAATATATTTTTACATACATGATACTTGGCATTCTAAGAAGCTATTTTACCAGAGCTTATTTTCCTGCTAAGTTTTAAGCATTTTGTATATTTATATAGATAGCACTGGGTATCTTTACAGTGTCTGAAAATTCTGAAGAGCACTAATAGAAGAGTTACTGGAGTCCTCTCTGAGGCCTGAGGCACATTTTGCAGTGATGGAACAGCTCATGTTGAAAATTCACCCCCAAATACAGTTCTTCTCAATTCTTCCCTCCTTTTGTAATCAACAGTATTTTGATCATGGCAATGCCATTGCAGCAATGAATCAAGCTTTCTTTCCTAATCCTAGCCACATATTTCCTAATTCAAGCTTTTGATGTCTTCTGCCTTAGTCTCATGTTTTGCTTGTACTAGGATTGAAATAATCCATCCCCTAGAACAATCTTTTCCAGCACCTTTTGTGTCCCTTCTTTTAGATGTATGATGTCAGCATCCACTAGGAAAAGCTAAGCTGAAGCCTGTCCCAGAATGGAGTTGTGTCCCTGGCTCCTGGAATCCTGAGCACTTACCTTGGCAGCCACGTGTCCCCGTGCAGTGGTTGCTGTTATGCCATGGGCAGGGTAACCCGTATCTGCTTCTTAGAAAAGTGTCTGCTTCTGCTTGATCAGATACAGAGACAGGAAGCTGCTCTCAAACAGGCAGCAGTTCACACATCTCTTGGTTTTGCTTCCTTTTTTTTTTTTTTTTTTTTCTGTCCCCAATTCCTTGTTAATCTAAGCTTATCCATGAGAAAAAGGATGATGAACAAAGGATGGAAACACCCTCAGTAGATATAGGAATACTTTTAGAGACTTTATAGAAGTTTAATTTAAAATATTGCCTAATTATATGAGCTTAGTATATTATACACCCCTTATCTAGGAGACATCATATTCTGCAGAGAAACCAATCCACAGAAATGCTGAATTTAATTTGTGCTTAGTTGTGTAAGTTCAAAATGTGTATGTTTTTTGTTGACTGAAGGACGTCACCTGCTTTTCCCTAAAAACTGATCACAGAATCAAATAAGAATCCACCTGAGAAGAGCTCAAAAATGTTTTACAATGACTTTAGGTGTTTGTGGGAAAAAGTATTTTCAGAATTTATGAGAAGTTAATGAATAGTTCTAGCTAACAAAGGATAACAGCATTTTATGCACCGTGACTGGTTACATATTTATGTATTTTTACATAAATTAAGTGTGAGGTTGGATGCAGTTTTCAGAGGAGTGATTCCTCTACCAGATAATTCTATTCAATTAGACCAGTGGAAAATTGTTACATGAGCATAGTTCTCTTCCCTCTCTGTGATCAGAATAATTTATTGTGTGTATTTTTTCTTAAATTATGTTTGGAACAATACAATTCTGCTTTAAGAAAGTGGGTACAATTTCACTTGAAATACCCATCTGTTGGGTAATACCAAAACTGTCCAGTTTGATGATTCAGATGCTAAGGAGAAATGAAAGAGAACAAATTGAAAAGTTCTAAAATAGGGGCATACTGACTTCCCTGAGAATACCAGGCAGCTCTACAATATTTATCCACTGTATACAGCAATTTGGTTCCTTTTTTTTCAGTCAGTGTAACTCTTTCATCCAGAGTTTTTTACTGATCTGATTGTTACATGAAGCTTAAACTATCAAATACTTGTGGCCATTCCAAGCTGTTATAATAGCCCCTTCTTGTATGGTGAATGGAAGACCACTTGCTTAGATAAATTTCTAAAATAAATTTCAGTCACACCTTCATTTTCACTGAGAGAAAAGTCATTAGACAAAGACTTGTTTCATCACTTTCCATGCGCCTTTTCCTAACATGGTACCTACTAGGTGTCCAGTATGCTGGTTCTGGAGTTTTGCTAAGCATTCCTGTACTTTGCTGAAGAAAAAACAGTTCGTATCATTATTAGAAATACAGAAACATAGCTGAAACATTTCTAAAGTTCTTTGCTGTGACGACAGCAGAATTGAAAGATCAATGAAAGCAAGAGAGGAGACGATGCCTTTTATGCATTCTGGAAGTAAAGCTATATGTTAAAACAAGTGAAATTCTTAATCATGACCATATGCAAAAATTTAATTTCTGATGTAAGCAGCACAATTTTCCAGGGTTTTTGTGAGATCTGGACATACACAGTATCTCAGATCAGTCATACATGAACAACAGGTGTTACTATTAGTGTTTGCTGAGAAAAAAACACCCCAACCCTGAAACAGAAAAGCATTAACAGTGGAAAATGATCTTATCTAGAAAAGAAGCAATGAGTAAGTCCTCAATAAATTTACCGGCTAAATTTGGGGTTACAAAGGATCCATGAACAAAGGTGTTGTCAGGAAAATTAATCCACAAACATCAGAGGTTTATACCCAAAAAGGAAACAGAGGAGTCCTGTAACATTACTGGAATAAAGAGATAGGTCATGCGACATTCCCCATGGGATCACTCAAAATTTTCACTCCATTTTTCTTTTTCCTTGTGTCTCTGTTCTTCTTCTCTAAATCCAGACATGTAGTACAGTCTGGAGTGAGTAACGGTCTGTGTCAATTAGTGGAATTCCTGTGGAATTTCTGGTTTCTCCCCACTGCTTCTTTCACCTCTCCATATCTGGCCTTATCTACCATCAGGCCCACAGTTTGTTTGCAGAGACACCTCCTTCTCATTCCTTTCAGTGTAAAGAAAAAAAAGAGTTCAACACAAGGTCAAGATGCAGAACGAAAGTTGACAGAGTCACACCAAAATATCCTTTTCCTTCCACCAAAACAGATTTTGAGAATGTTTTTCTGTACCAACTGAAAAGGGCAGGCACTCAGCACATCACAAGATTGCAAATACAAGTTTTGACAATTTTAGGATCTCATGAGTGAATGAGACAATTTCACAGCTGAAGCCTTTTACATGAAATAAATTGATGCAATAATCAATGAAACTATAAAAATGAACCAATTAATAATTCATAATGGTTTTGCAAACCTTCCAGGTGTGCAAAGCTGTACAGTCTGCTGCAATTAATGTGAAATAGGACCAGGAGCATAATGCTACCTCTGGCACTGACTCACAGTAGCCCTGAGGAAGTCACTCTGACTGTCTGCATGTAATAATGGTATCATATAACTCATTTGGGTGTGAGCAGGATCATTAGTTAATAGTTAATATTGCTGTAAAGTGCAAAATGTTTTGTGAGTGCTTGGTATTGTTATTTAAAAAGAACTAAACAGGAAACGTCAGTCAGGTAATGTCATCACTGAAATATTAGATCCGTAAATGACAGTGGCAGAGACACAACGACAATGAGAGTGACCGAGGCTCGAATAACAGCATTCTTTATGGTTAGAAACGTGCAAAACCGGTGCTTTTTCACAGTTCTTACACAACGCAGGACTTTAGCCACTGCATCTCCTCATGGCTCATTCCTCCCTTAGGCACGTGAAGCATCTCTATGAAATACTGAGGACAACAGACAAGCCACTTCCTCATTACGAATTTTTGTAGGATAATCAAGCTGATCGCCGATCTCCGGGTTGCTTTTCCTCCGAGCCGAATGCCTACATGAGCTGGAGTCTGAGGGAACACCCCGGCAATCCTCACGGAAATCTTTAGCGTGCGGCTCAGCACCACCTCGGCTGCTTTCACTTTGATGTGGCTGCCCTTCAGGGCACCCCTGACGGCGTAAACAGGGCCGTTCATCCCATCATAATTTAAACCCCCCTTTCAGCATCCCTCTCTGAGGTCCTGCTGAGGCAACTGCGGATCTAACTGGGGCCAACTGGGATTCCCCGGGAAGGGCGCGGGGATGCCGCCAACCTCTGCGGGCAGGGCCTGTGCGGGGCTGGCGCGGGGCCCGGGGCCGCTCCCAGCGCCTGCCCCCGCGGCGACCAAAGATCCTTCTCACGGCTCGCTGGAATGCGCTCCTTCAAAGCGCCGCTGCGTGCCGACTCTTCAGGGGATGTGGTGGCACCCTGAGAGCGGCGCAAAGCCATACCCCTGGCTGCGAGGTGCTGCGAGGGCCTGGAAATGAAAGACGCACTAGCAAGCGCCGCTCTTCTCCCGGGACAAGTGTCTTGCCTTGCCAGAGGCCCCGAAAAGGAGCGTCAGAGACCCCGAAACAGACGGTCAGCTTGACTCGGCCCCCACGCGCGGCTGCTCACGCTGCACTGACCGCCACTCCCGTCGCGCTCCCACACTAACCCCGCCTCGCCCCACAGCCACGCGCCTTTCCCACACGCAGCACGGCCCCGCAAGAGCTTCGCTCGCCGCTCAGTGCCCAACTCCAGCATGGCGGCACGCGCCTCACCGGCCTGCCGTGCCCTTTCTCAAAATGGCAGCTGGTGACTTCAGCCGGGAGGAGCTGCCCGTAAAGGGCTTTCCTGCNGCCCCGGGGCTGGCGGCGGCGCGGTCACGTGCCGCGCGTTGCTGGGCACTGTGGAGGCGCTGCAGGGACGGGGCGGCCGCGGGACGGCGGCGGGAGCGGAGCTGGACGGGCACCGGCACCGGGATCGGGATCGGGATGGGCTGCGCGGCTCTGCTCTGGGGCACGATGCTGCTTGCCTGCAGCTGCGGCCCGGGGCCCCCCAGGGTCGGTGCCGCTCCGCTCTTGGCGGCCACCTACGTGCTGGACGATTCCAACGGGCTGGGCAGGGAGTTCGACGGGATCGGGGCTGTCAGCGGCGGCGGGGTGAGCGGCTCCTCCTCGGCGCGGCAAGGGACACGTGGGCTGGGCAGCCCGTCAGTGGGAGCGTGTGGTGCCTTCGGCGGGGCTTGGGCCGGGGGTGTCGCGGAGGGGAGCCCTGAGGACTGGCGGGGTGTGGGGACAGCCGCAGGACGTGAGCGGGGCTCGGCGGGGAGGCCCGGGGCGCTGAGGGAGCGGTGCGGGCGGTGGTGCGGCTGCGGGGGAGATGGAGCCGGGCTGCGCTTGGCGCCGGCCCTCCGCCCACCTGCGCTGTGGCTTTCCGGGGTGCCCAGGGCCAGCCGTGTCCTGGGTGCTGGTGGGCGAGAGCTAAGCCAGGGTGGGTTTTTATGTAGAGCGTTTTAGCAGTCCCTGCGTTTGAAAATGCTGATGAACGAGCCCCAGCCGCTCGTCATCTTTCGTGTGGTCCAGGCAGCAGAGCCCTGAGATTCCCGGAACTTTCACCCCCTCTTCGACCTGCGGAGATGCTTTCTTTGGCCTCCTGCCTTAGTGCCCTGTGAGCTCCCCTTGCTTTGGCATATGGTGAGCCAAAACAGGGAGAGTTGAGTAGAGCAGGAGAAACGGTGCTGGGAGGGAGCTGCCTTTTGCTTGTCATAAAGTCGTGTGATCTCTTTGTGTCTCTGTTCTCTGGACTCTGATTGCAGTAAATTCCAGGTAACTGGAGTACAAGGCAGTTTTGTAACCTGTAAAATGAGAAGTGCACAGCTGAAGATTTAGAAACAACTTATGTAGGGACTTAGCTGAGTTCTTGGTGCTGTAATTATTTTTGTAGGTTTATTAGCTCTATGAAAGGCATAGACTGAAAAGCTGGGATGTAGTTAAACGTTTGAAGGCATATTTTCACATTTTCACATTTTCTTTCCATTCTAGGCCACATCTAGACTTCTGGTGAACTACCAAGAACCTTATCGGTCCCAGATTTTAGATTACCTGTTCAAGGTAAAATTGGTTTCACTGCTAAAATAATGTTTAATTTCATGCAGAATTTCCTACTGTGCAATATTGGAACTCCTATAGTGTATTCAATGCTGTTTGAAATTAGACAAAATCCCATCTTGTAAAGCGCCTATTTTAATGTTGATTGTTATCAGAACCTTAAATTTTAGGTGTTGTTTTTGTTCAGGATTTTGTTCAGAAGACTATTTCTTTGTATTATTGTGAAAATTCCTTTTGTGTTTTCACAATTTGTTTTGAAAATATGTTCTCAAAAATGTGTTTAACCGTATATTTCATCATCTGTGTGGACTAAATCATAAGTTGTTTCTGTGGCTAAAATGGGGGGTTTAGCTATTCATAGTGATTGAAGCAAGGGGGTCTTAAATTTTGGATTTTTTTTGCAGCACAGATATGCTAACATAGCATAAAAATGACTGTGCAGACTGCAGGTTTGTAGCAGCATATCTATTCCAAACTAGTCTCAAGTACAACTGCAGTGACTCTAGAAGGTGTAGGAAGTTCACTGGATAGTAAGCTGTGTTAGGTAGCAAGTGTAACCGGTGGAGTTACCCAACTTGATATATAGTAAGATTATTGCACTGGACATTAATAGCTTGTTTTGCTTTTGGCACTGTAAATTACTCTGCTGGAAGAGGATGTCATGTCACTTTCAAGTAATGCAATCCAGATGGCTGGAGGGGAGTAATTTACCATGCAGTTTAAGAATTAATTTTCAAGAACAGAGTAAGGCGTAATATGTGCCTGGGGAATCAAAACTGATGGGTTTTTTGGGACTATAGCTGTGTGTTACTAATATGAATGTTCTGATTAGGTATGTGGTAAAAGAAAATCTAGAGAGATCATGATTTTCAAATAATTTTTGATGTGCTCTTTTACCAAAACCTCTTAAACTGTCATGTCTGGGGTGTACCTTGCCTCATTCTCCTTGTCTTTTAGTGTCAGTCAACTTTCATGATGGGAATGGGAGAACAAATGTGTAGCAAGTTTAAAACAAAAGATGTCAAAAAGAGAAATGGTAAAAATTGGAAATACTTTGCTGTTAAACAAAAATCCCAAACTTGTAAGCCAAAAGAGATGCCATCTATGCAGCATTTTTAAAAAATCAAATTGTGTTCTTGTGTCTTAAAACAATTTTTTAGGTACCAAAATTATACTTGGGTCATTCTATGGTGGAGGCCAGCTAATTAGTGGTTATTAAAATAATGATTAATTGTAACTTCTGGCTTGAGCAACTTTTAAGCCTATAATGGCTGGAAGAACATATTGGCAGTAGAATCACCTGTATGAGCTTGAATTTTATATTTGGCTCCACCAGTCAGATGTCAGGGAAGGGGGATAGTGGACTGCCAATTGTTTTCCAGTGTAGTGTGTTTTTTCCTCTCTTGCCAATATTCTGTAGTTTCCAGATTATTCCTGACCTGAATGTATGCTTTTTCATATAAACAAGTGTAACAGTTTACAAAAAAGGAATAAAAAATACTGACTTCAATAATTTGGTTTTAAAAGAAAACAAATTTGACTTCCAATAACATTAAAAGACTGCTGTGTTCCTCATATATTCTGTGTTCTGCTTTAATAGTGCTTTAGTATTTTCTTGAGCATAACCTATTTAAAATCTGCACTGTTGTGGAGAAGTGTTGCTGATGGTGCAAGAGTCACTGAAACTGTTTAAAGATCAACGTACTTTTATCCTGGTGGATTTTCTTTCGAAAAGCAGAAATTTATATAAACTCTCATTACATTTATGATGGGTGTTTAAAAAAGTAAAATTTGCATTTCAAGCATGCTCAAAATTGCACACTTACTTATCTCATTCTTCTTGTTAACAGCAGGATTCTGTCTTTTTTTCTGTCTCTTTTTCCACAGCCAAATTTTGGTGCTTCTTTACATATTCTCAAGGTAGAGATTGGAGGTGATGCACAGTCAACAGGTATGGATTTTGCATGAGCAGCATTTAACTTCTTATTTCAGTGGTGCTGTAAGTAACGTGCTGCACATGGAGCTGAGGCATGGAGATAGCTGAATTGAGTTACAATAAACCATAATGGCTTGTACAAGAGAGATTTACACCAACATTCTGGAAACAATTCTTGCTGTCATATGGTTAATATTCTAGAGCAAATGAGTTTTTTCTCCCTATCACAGGTTTCTGAGTTGCAGAGCATTTCTCACACACGAGTTTTGCAATACCAGCTAGTTTATCTCTTAAAAGCATGAAATGCAAGGCATCTGATCAGAAGCAGTTACATTTCTTTGATTTAATTAGGTGCAACGTTTCACTGGAGTGGCATTGGCTGGCAGTAGGCAGTATTTTTTTTCTTCCTGGGAAGAGTTGCAAATGAAAATGTCTTGATGTAATTTGTCTACCCTACCTACTACATTTACAAACAGGAGGAACTATTTAGTAACTGGTGTGACCAAAAGCTGAGAAGCAGAGACTGCAGCTTGTATTTTTCTCAAAGTAATTCTGGCCACATTGGGAATAGACTTAAAACCAGACGCAGTTAATAAATAGAAAGCATAGAATCTGGTTTTGTGGTGTTATATATGGATATATAATTTTGTGTATATATACTTTTATATATATATTTTTTTCCCCATTATATATATATATATATATAATTTTTCCCCCATAATGCCTGTGTTTTGTATAATTAGATACTGTTTTTCATTCTTGTGTTTACTTCACAGAAATTAATATGCTGAAAAGTAATATGGGTTTAAGAACTTGGTGGGGGGAATGNTTTTTTTCTGTCTCTTTTTCCACAGCCAAATTTTGGTGCTTCTTTACATATTCTCAAGGTAGAGATTGGAGGTGATGCACAGTCAACAGGTATGGATTTTGCATGAGCAGCATTTAACTTCTTATTTCAGTGGTGCTGTAAGTAACGTGCTGCACATGGAGCTGAGGCATGGAGATAGCTGAATTGAGTTACAATAAACCATAATGGCTTGTACAAGAGAGATTTACACCAACATTCTGGAAACAATTCTTGCTGTCATATGGTTAATATTCTAGAGCAAATGAGTTTTTTCTCCCTATCACAGGTTTCTGAGTTGCAGAGCATTTCTCACACACGAGTTTTGCAATACCAGCTAGTTTATCTCTTAAAAGCATGAAATGCAAGGCATCTGATCAGAAGCAGTTACATTTCTTTGATTTAATTAGGTGCAACGTTTCACTGGAGTGGCATTGGCTGGCAGTAGGCAGTATTTTTTTTCTTCCTGGGAAGAGTTGCAAATGAAAATGTCTTGATGTAATTTGTCTACCCTACCTACTACATTTACAAACAGGAGGAACTATTTAGTAACTGGTGTGACCAAAAGCTGAGAAGCAGAGACTGTAGCTTGTATTTTTCTCAAAGTACTTCTGGCCACATCAGGAATAGACTTAAAACCAGACGCAGTTAATAAATAGAAAGCATAGAATCTGGTTTTGTGGTGTTATATATGGATATATAATTTTGTGTATATATACTTGTATATATATATTTTTTCCCCCATTATATATATATATATATATATGTATAATTTTTCCCCCATAATGCCTGTGTTTTGTATAATTAGATACTGTTTTTCATTCTTGTGTTTACTTCACAGAAATTAATATGCTGAAAAGTAATATGGGTTTAAGAACTTGGTGGGGGGAATGGAATTGTCTTCAGGCATGCACAGACCTCTTCAAACACTCTTACTGCTGGCTAAGGAGAATGTCACATACTTGTGTGATGGTTTCCAGTTTTGGAAAGGAGAACAATAAGATGCAGATATCTCAATGTACTAGACTGCAGCTCTTCTGGCTTCAGAGGTGTGATCAGGAGTTCATTTGAAATGTGATATGAAGCCTAAGTTTGGAATCTAATTGTTCTATATCCCTGACAAACTTACATATAACGAAGTCTTAGTAAGGTAAAAAAATCAATCCTATTTTCTGTGATGAAATGTGCTGTTTCAGCAGGTTTCATTTAAAACAAAGTCTCATTAGGAGAGGTCTCTGCATGCAATTTAACATCAATTGCATAATAGTTGCAGTCACGTACACAAGTCATTACTTGACTTTTACGTGTAAGGACTTCCCATGCAGCACTGATTCTTTTGCACCGTTCTACTTTGTTTACCTTTGCCTGAGGAAATTCAGCACGTAGCATTCAATTCCAAAAACCTTTGCAGCAGTAGCAGAACACTGTGAAAGTTATAAACTAGATATTTTACTGTAAAAATAAAAAAACCCACAGCCTGTTTCCTGTAATTGAAGAAAATCATGGCAGTTCCTTTCTTTCCTCTCTCTGGACTTGCCTTGTGCAGAAGGAACAAACTATAATCTTTTATTTGTTTTTTGGTTTAGAGATAATTTGCTTGTGTAATGATTTTTTTTCCTCTTAATCTTAATGCTGTAACATTCCTAGATATGAGACAATAGCAAATATAGATTTAGTGTTATCATAGCTAGGGGTAGAAAATGCCTAATAATTAACCACAACTGATTAAAAGCAGGCAAAAACCCTTCAAAATAAAAATATTAAAATTATGCTAAGTTAGTACGCTAAGAACGAAGGGTAGCAAATCTTGCATTTACCTCCCACTATTCCTTTGGCTCTGAAATGCATAGCAAGGAACTTGTGAACCATATTTTAGATATGTGCTTGCATACTATGTTAATGAGCAATGCAGCAAGCTTTATGATGTGTAACAGCTTATGACACAGAAGATAATTGTGAGCTACCTGTCTCTTTCCTTCCTAGATGGTACTGAACCCTCCCATATGCACTATGAAAATGATGAGAACTACTTCCGGGGCTATGAATGGTGGCTGATGAAAGAAGCTAAAAAGAGGAACCCCAAAATTAAACTGATTGGTAAATTGCTTTGAACTTTTAGATTTAAATGCCTTTTTATTCCCCTGACCAAATTACGTATCTGATTCTTAATTAACATTTTAATACGGAGATATTTTGATGTTGCAGTAGACCAAGTAGAATCTCTAATATTTGTTAAGCTTGTCTTGATGCTTGCTGTATTTTACATTGTTACAGTAGTACAACATCCTGACAAGAAGCATAAGATAACAAATGTCTAATAATTTACTTGTATTAAGTAACTAATGCTTTTAGTATGTCGCAGCAATGAACGTGATTGATTTACCATGAGAGATGAATTTCTGAATAATTGTGTAAAAAAAATTGGGAGGGATAAAGTAAAGTTACTGCAAATATAAATATGAAAATCTTACACACACATGACATTTGGTAAAATGTTCTTATTACAAACCTATCACACACCCCTTTTCCACTGTAGTGATTCTGGTCTTCTGATTTGTCCTACATGTGTAGCTGAGTTGTAAGAAGAGTTTCCTTTCTTCCTGTTTTGATTGTGAGTTATGTGTGTGCTGTGACAATACAAATGTGGAATCCTAGGTTGTATTTTTGTATTTTGGAAATACAAAATGTATTTCACACAAACCAAGGTAAGAAATCTGTTGGTAAAAAGCTGTCTAATTTTCCCCCCTTCCAGGGGGCTTTACCATATCCAGCCATGAAGCAAGGCTTGGTGCAGGATTTGCCAGTCAGGTTCTGTTAAGCCTACTATTTATGACTAATTGTAATTATTAATAATATCCCTCTTCCCTCACATCAGGCTCTCAACAAAGGAAGGAGGATTTACTTCTAAATTAGCCTATGGTATCTTATACAAGTTGGCTGGACACTTTGCAGCACTGGTTAGATGAATTTGTTTTTCTTACTTACTACCAAGATCCAGTGAACAGCTGAGACTTGGAAATGCGTTTTCATGATCCTAATCTTCCTTCCTTTGTTACGATCAGATCATCATGTCTTTTGAAATTCATGTTCAGGAGAGAAACAATTTTTCATTTTCTGTATTGACCCTTTGTCTTTAGCTTTGTAAATTTTTATCCTAAAATCCTCAGATTTTTAAACTTGTTAGAGCTAGTACCATAAAATTGACAGATTATATGTAGTCAGTTATTCTCTAGTAACAAATGCTTCCTAGCTCATAAAAATACCCCAAACCAGCTATTAATTGCTTGATCATAATTTGTATTACACCATACTCTGCAGTTAGATAAGTTATATTTCATTGTCTTCACTGGAACCAAGCAAATTTCAAATGCGTATCTGTTCCTTCTTGCTCTTAAAGCTTATGGAGTAATGTAGACCAACCACTTACCTTATTAATTTGTTTTTCTTCTCTCTTTTCAGGATTACCTTGGGCATTTCCAGGATGGATAGGGAAGGGTGAAAATTGGCCCTATGACTATCCAGATATCACTGCTTACTATATTGTTTCTTGGATATTAGGAGCAAAACAGTATCATGATTTGGACATTGATTATATTGGGGTTAGTAAAGCAAAATCTCCTGTATATTTTATCTATCTTCATTCCTAAAATCTTGGTCTTGCCTCTCTTTGTTGAAGACTGGAGGAGGAGGATGGCAAAAGAAATTTTTTTTTTTTTTTGTAATAGCAGTTTGGACTTGTACTGTTGCCAGGGGAAAGGCAGTAGTTGTGTTAGTTTACAGTCTTCCTGAAATGATGTCTGTTAAAGCAGAGCAAGTGTCAAATGGTTCCTACCTTCCCATTTGTAAAACAAAGTTACCAAAGAATTTGAGAGTTCTTTTTCCTGTTCTGCCTTGTTTGTTCTGCTTACATTTCGGCAGCTACCAGATAACAAAAAGCATCAGTTAACACAGTTTGAAGGTCAGCTAACATGATTTAGCATAAAATATGGTTGTTATTTTGCAGAGGAGCAATCCTCTACAACTTTTTCCATTTTTACCTGCATTATTTATAGTAGATAAAAGTGCATGTTTTACAGTACAACCACTGTGTTGTCTTATATTGCAATATATGGAAGTAGTGAATGAATGTCTGAGAAAAAACGTCATGAATTGGAGATGAGAGAGAGAAGCAGACAATCTGTAAAAACCCTCAAGTTCACTATTTGAGCAAGAAAGTGTGTCTAGGCTTCCTCTAAAATCAATCCTATATTTACTGGACACTTATTTTGGACTCTTAAAATGTTTTGATATGAGAAGTTGAACTGCAGAAAAGCTGAAAATCACTTCAGCAGTCCAGAACAAAGCTCTAAAACTGGTTCCCATCCCTCAGAAGTCTGACCTTTCTGCTGCAATGTGGGAAGGTGTATCTCAGGTAGATCTCGGGAATACATCTCCCTTGATGTTGCTGGCTTATTTCAGTTGGGTCAGTCTTGCACTGTTGGTAACATAGTGATACTTCAGCAATTCAGTTGTGAGGACAGGGAGAACAATTGCTGTTAATTTTTCTCTGCGGTATGTTTCTGCCGTGTGTTCTTGGAGTAGAAAGTTAAGTTCTGTGCTTCATGGATTTGAGTAATGTTGACTTTGGTGTTGTTACTTCACATTGATTAGCCTTCTAAATTCTCTCCTGAGAAAAGCAAATTTCTGCTTATCCAGGCAATGTGGTGATATTGCATACTGTCTCATTTCTTTGTGGGTATAATCTGAAATATGGGGGATCAGTGAGAGGTCTGTGAAGGCTCAGACTCTGTCAAAACAATTTCAATGCTATTATGGTTGTACATGGTTAGCCTTTACCACTCTTTTTGCTGTAAGTACATGTTCTGTATCACTGTTTGCTTTATGATGAGATGAGCCTTTCAGTAAGTAATGTTTTGATTGGCTCACTTCTGAAGTTTCATGTTAGCATTTATAGAAAGATGTAGAAATATCAAAATCAATTGTACTTACCCTATCTGCAGGAAATGTCTTGTACATTGCTGAGCAATCTAAACCTTTATTGGTGAGTCACAGTGTTCATGTTATGGTTAGAAAAGAAAAGAAAGAAACAAGTTTTATATGTTTGTTATAGGCCAAGGGATTTGGTAGAAAGGAAGGCCAGTGTTCCTGCTTTTGAATTTTGAGCTGTGTTTAGCTTAAACTCTCTTTCCATAAAAGATGGAAAATTCAGAAATCAGCTCATTTTGTGTCTGTTTACTTAAAATATGCTGGATCTCTTTTGTGTTCAAGCTTGGATGTAGTCCTGTGTAAATTAGAAACAACAGTGAGCTTCATCGATTTGTTCAGTATGTGAGTTATTCTGGCTCTCCTATGTCCTTGTATTGCAACAGGGGCCCATTCATTGGGCCACACCTCGAAGCCACAACATGTTTCTCAATGATTCCTAGCAAACTGTAGAGCCATTGGTAATGTAACACTGCTGCCATTGTAGAGCTCAAGCAGCTCTAACATTCTTGTCAGCAAGAAGGCAATCAGGGGACCTTAGAGAAAGATAAACAAGCGGCTACTATGAACTTTCATACAGAATTTTCCCCAGAAGAGCCGATAACAAAACCAACCAGCACTTGCCTCTAGCACACGGAAACCATCGAGTTGATTAATGGATTCTATAATCTTGCATATATATAAATAAAATCTTTAATTCTACATTGACATATCCTGATTTTTCTAAATGGATTTTGCTTTCTCTTTATAGATATGGAATGAAAGGGCATTTAGTAGCAAATACATTAAGGTATGTATTCTTTTCTTATTTCTGTGAAGTGCTTGTCATGCTGTTCACAAACAATTAGCTTTTCTGAATTTGTGTAGGAAAGGAACCTTAATTCTGTAACTATATCACTTACTGAACTCTGTTTCTTGTAGTTGCATGCATGAAAAGATAACAAATTCAGATATCTAGATTGTTTATTTTGTGTGTCTGAAACTGTTATTTTGAACTTCAGGCATTTCAGTGTATGCTAAATGTTAGGACTTCTGAATTTTAATGGAAGCTTCAGTTGATGCTACTGTCATACAAACTTAAATCATCTTTATACCAGCTTGGATATAGCTAGAAGTCTAAAATCCAGAATTGCTTAAAATTCTGTAGCTAGGTTCTGTGATTACAGTGCACTTAAATATTGCTATTAAACCACAGTAAAGGCTCTGTGTTTTTAACTTTGCAAAATTCAGTACCTTTTGTTCTAAAAAGCTGGAGGAACACAGCATTTCAGATAACCAACCTTGAGATAGCTCTAATATTTCTCACTACTGAATGTTCCTGCAGCCTCCGCTGCCCTGCTTTGAAAACTCTCTTCTGTTTGTTACATTGTCTTGAAGTGAAATCTTAAGCACAAGCTCCTGCTTTTTTCCTTTCCTTATTGTTGCTTTGAGGCTGAGACACAATGGCATTACCTCTTCTTAAAAGCAAACAAGACTCAGAAAATCATAGAATTACTTGAGTTGGAAGGGACCTTAAAGATCATCCAGTTCCAATTTTCCTGCCATGGTTAGAGACACCTTCCACTAGACCACGTTGCTCAAA
>VZTT01037981.1:99376-135594 GCA_013400855.1 Buphagus erythrorhynchus | reverse complement strand
GCTCCGCCCCGCCGCGATACGAGGCGGAGCCGGGCCGGAGCCGGCGGCAGCTGCGCGGTGGCGGCGCGGCGGTAGGAGCTGGGCCGGGCCGGGCCGGGGGGAGCGGGGCGGGGGAAAGCCCGGGAGGGAAAAGCGCGGCCGGCGGTGCGGGANGCGGCGCGGAAGGCGGCGGGGCGGTGAGCACCGGGGCGGTGAGCACCGGGGCGGTGAGCACCGGGGCGGTGAGCACCGGGGCGGGGGGACCGGGCAGGGGGGCAGCGGTGGCGGCTGTGCCCCGGGACAGGAGCGGGCCGCTGCCCGGGACCCCGAGCGGGATCCCCCCTCGGCTCGCAGGAAGGTGCAGAACTCGGGGCTGGGGGAGAACCCTTTCTCCATCCGGGCGGGGTTAAAACGGGAGAGTGCCCGAGCGACGCGGGGAGGGCTGTGACAGTCCGGCTGCCACTGTTCCCTCGCGTGTCGCCGCTGGCTCCCATCCCCATCGCCCCGCTACACCTGGGGCTGTGGGGCCATCCCACGGAGGCGCGGGCCGGGATTCCCGGCAGCGCTCGGGTTGGGAAGGGAAGGGCAGGGCAGGGCAGAGGTCGAGCACGTCCGTGAGCTGCCGATCCCGCTGGCGCCGTGTCCCGGTGCCGCCGCGCTTCCCGAGCGCCGCCCCGCGCTGGGCGCGGCCCCTCCCCACGTGGGTGCCGCGTTTGTTGTGGGTGCGGCCGGAGGGGAGTGCCGGTACCGAGCTGGAACGGTGAGAATAGCGAGTTCGGGGTCCCCGCGGTGTTACGGCGGCAGGAGGGGTTGGGATGAGGGGAGACGGTGGCTGCCTGCAGCTCACATTCCGATGGAATAGCTCAGGGGTTATTTCTTTCACTAATGCTCCGTAGTCTGAGTCATGCTGGCCAAACCAGGAGACCAAAGCTGCGTTTTGTCACCTACTACAGCGCTGCCTTTAGACATCCCTAGGCTAAACCTAGAGCTCAGCTACTGGCCTTGGCATGTTTTTGTGCATGTTAATCTGGAGCCGTTCTGCACAGCGCTGTTTACATCACTTCAGAAATGCAGTTTGACTGCATAACAACAACAACAAAAAAAATCCTGCTTACCAGCTTCTCTGTACTTGGATTTGCTCGACCAGAGTGATCTTTCAAACCTTGGATATCGAATTGTGGAGGAACGCTTCTCCCATCCCTGCAAATTCCACTTCTTACATACAGACACATGTCCAGCAGGATTTTTAATCTGAGCCCAGGCCGTTCTCATGCTCATCTTCCTCACTCACCCAAATTATCTCAAAAATACCACAATTTTTAGTACAGCTTGAGGTTCCACGATGGGTCAGGTGTGCCATGCTGGTGGAACTTGGTGTCTGCATGGCTCAGCAGAGCCATAGTGAGTAGCACCAGTGGCCCTATAAAGCTCCTTCTGGTTAAGCCCCCTTGGAGGGGGAAGGGGAATGTCTTATTCTCACACAAGCAGCCTTCAGATAACAGGCTTTTGCCATATCTCTTCAGGATTCCTGTGCTTTTTTCCTCTCAGAGGAAGGCCTTCCCAAGTCCCAGACAAAATCATTCTAACTCTCTTGGCCTTATACTGGTGTTTGCAGGTTTTGAAAAATTATAATCTGTCCCCTTTGCACAGTATGACTCATGGCTGAGAGCTGGGGGGATTGAAGAACATCATTGCTTCTCAATTTTTTAAAAAAAGGTGGTTTTATTTTGTTTTAATTTTCAGATCTTATCTCAACTGTCAAAATGGAGCTTGACATCCAGTGTGAAGAGATGAGCCCATCTAGATGGGCTGAACTTCTGACCACAATGAAATCCTGCAAAACCATCAGGTAGTAACTAGTTGTGTATCATCTCTTTTTAGTAAGAACTGTTGCATTTCTCTCCTGTGCTTTTCATCTTCACAACTTTGAACCTGGGACTTAGAAATTGCACGGCAACAGGAATGAGTCTACCTTTTTTCATCCAGAAAGTTATTTTAAAGGGAGGATTAAGCCCCACCCTCTTGCAAAGCATTTTCAACTACAGATAAATATCCTGGGTATGAAGTAATGTTGCCCTGTTTCTTGGTGTGCCATAGGGTTCAGCTAAGTAATATGATTTAAATATTTGACCACCATTTTGGTTATTCTGCCTTTGTCTCTCAAGAGGGAGAAGATATCTCTCTGTGCTTATTAGGTTGCACACTCTTTGGGTTGCAGGCTTAATGCTGTCAAGTGATTTTGGCTTCAGTAGTCAGGTACAAGCTGTGTGCCATCAGCTTTTAATTCTTCACTTGACCTTCAGAAGTACCAGCCTTGTTTGTTGAGCAAATACTGGGAGGGAACCATCTCCTGGGGTGTGGGGTGTAGGGTGTAGGACAGGGCCCAGAAGAGTTGCTACTGCAATCTTTCCCCTCTGCTGGTCAGGAATTCACACTTCATGGGATAGCATCATCCTGCTGGGGCTGGAGAGGATGGGCCACTTCATGCCAGCAGTGCCTCAAAAGGCATCAGACCTGGTGAGGGCAACTTCCTTTTGTTTTGCAAAGGAGCCTTTTGCAGGCAAAGCTTCATGGGCCTGGCCCTGACTTCCCAAGGCCTGCCTTGGGTGGCAGAAGGCATTGGGATGGTTGTCTCCTGGGCAGAGGCTGGGCTGCTCCAGAGGGAATGGATGAGGGTGACTGCTGCAGGGATCATTCCACCAGTGTTGAACGTGATCCCACTGGAAGTCATGTCTTCTTGCTGGGGGAGGGAAGGAGAACCCTCATAGAGCCTCAGTTTTCATACTGTTGTCTAAGGAGAAATGACTAGGCAACTTTTGGCACTCCTGGCTGGGGCTGTATGGTTCTTCATGACACCGTCTTTTTGCTCTGTGTCTTCTCTGCCTCCCTCTATACCTTCCTGGCAGTCCTGTGCTCCTGGATCCTTTCCTTGGCTCTCCTTTCAATTCAATTCATCCCTATCAATTTAGCAGCACCTAGAAGAATGCTGATGTCCAGTGGGAGAAGCTGCAGCTGAGCTGCAAACTCAGTGTTTGTGTGCTGAGATCCCTGCTGGAGGGAGGTGGTGCAAACCATCATGACTCACCTGCAAGACACCAACCTGCTGATAAATGCCTCTAGGGCTGGTTGCAGACCCAGCTGGGCTGTTCTCAGTGCAGAACCAGTCTGACAGCCTGTAAGCTGGCAGGTAGTGTGTCACTGTCACTGTTTAAATGAAGGTGCTTCCTCCAGCTGTAGGGGGATGACTTGTGCCCTCTTCTGTGCAGCACAGAGAAGGAGCAAGGCTTGGGAAGCTGCCATCCAGCCCATCCTGTGGTGCAGCCCAGAGCACACCTTGGTTTGGGCCATGCAACACCCAGCAGGTCCTGCACATATTTATGGAGGCATCCCAAGAACTGCAGGGACATTGCCCACTCTGCTTTCATGAGCAGTGCACCAGCCAGGGACAGCTGAGCAGCTCTGAGGACTAAAGTACTCCTTCTCTCCTTGTCTTTCAGGTTGGATGATTGCAATCTCTCCAGCAGTAACTGCGAGGATCTCTCTTCCATCATCAATACAAATCCATCCCTCACAGAGCTGAAGCTAAACAACAATGAGCTGGGAGATGCAGGTGTTGAATACCTGTGTAAAGGGTTGCTGACACGAAGCTGTAGCCTACAGAAGTTATGGTAAAGCCCCTCTGATTGTCTTGCTCTATCATGCTGTCACAAATGAGCGTTTTGAGGTCTCTTAAAGACTCACTGGCAAAGGCAGATTTAATGTGAAAGTGCAACAGTTTGTTGACAAGGTTCACTCTACTACTTACTAGATGGTTAAAGCACATAGAGAAAAAGCAAACAAAAATCTAAAGTCAATATCCAATGTCAACCGAAGAATTATCTACATGGAGGCTCGAGAAGGGGGAAGGGTCAGGACAGGAAAGGGTGAATAAAGAAGACAGTCCTTTTCAATTCCAAGGTTCAGAATCCTTGCTAAACTGAGTCCTGGACTGCACCAACACTTTAGGCCTAAAAGTGTTAACAGCACTTTAATTTAACAGCACTTGATTAATAGCTTGGGTTAAACAATTTAACAGAGGTTCATATAGAATTTACTATAATCCAACAGTAACTCACAGGCCTAACTTACTTACGTATCTAAAGTACTTAATAATCTAGGACAGCAATAGTCACAGTCCACTTGCTATTGCATATTCCCACTCACAAGCACACAAAAGGAGTATGTACAAGGTGCTCACCTGTGGAAAATTCCCCTCAAATTCAGTGAAGGACTCACATCAGATGCCTTTGGGGTTGAGCCTTGTGGAGTGGGGGTGCCAGCCCAGGATCCGTCATTGTTCGGCAATCCTCGGCAATGCAGGAAACTGGAGAGTTCCTGGCTCTGAGAGGCATTTTATAGAGGCACCCCACCACATTATGGCATTAGTGGGTTTCCCTCAGCAACCCTGGTGCAGGAGCTTTAGTCAGAGCCAGTGGCTGCTGCCTCTGCTCCTGAGAAGCCCTCAAAGAGATGTCTTCTCTGTCCAGCATAACTTCTGCAGGGTGCAGGAGTCCTCCAGCTCCTGAGGGGAATCTGGGATCCTCAGGACGCTACCTTGTAAAAATAATTTGCCTTTTAGATCAGATATTTAAGTCCCTGTGCCCCCTGCAATGAGGTCTCAGGCAAATAGGAAGAAAGTTGACTGGGAAGCTGATGAAACTGCAGCTCTCTGATGGGCCTTCAAGAATTAACTGTGGTACTCTGTACTGAAAGACTTAAGTTAATTTTTCAGAGACCTTGCCCTAGGCTCCAGACTTCTCCACATGCTCTAGTAACAGCCTGGATTAGGGTTTTTCAGTTCTGTAAAACTAAAATTGTCCATTTTTGAGGTTCTGGTAAGGTGCCCTAAATAAAAGAGAAACCAATTAAAAAGGAAATAAAAGGAAGAAGAATATAAAGAGGAATGAATAAGAATATAAAGAGGAATGAATAAGAGGAAATAAAAGAGCAACCAAACCCAAGTTAAACTTCCCTGCACAACACCTCTCCGTTGCTCCAAAGTCTTATCCAATAACTCTCTTAACACCCCATAGCAATACTAGCACGGTTCCTATGCTACTTCTCCAAGCCTGAGTGCTGAAGGATTAACTTCATAGATCCTTCTTGTACTATACCATTAAACTAAATTATACCCACGGTTGGATGAGACCTTAACTTCTGCCAAATCTGGATCACATTTCCAGAGGGGGCAAGCAATCATAAGATGCCTTTGCTTTATCTCTGGGGTCAGCCTCCTGATATTTAAACCACTTCTATAAACCAGTTGTGGGGCTACCTGTAGGATGAATCCTTATTCTGGTGAAGATGCTGTATGAGTGATTACACTGAAGGAAGCATGGGAGCTATTCTTTGTGTCACAGGTGTAATTGATAAAATATTACGGCACACCTGTAAAATAATGGTACTAACTTGGACAAACCACTTCCTACAGGGTCATGCACAATCAGAGCTGTGGTGTCCTTTCCACGTTCCAACCTCAGCAGATAAACCTTTCTGAGAAGAGCCTTTTTAATTCTAGGAGTGCATTTCCCTCACCCCTGTTGCCTCTCTCCTGCAGGCTGCAAAACTGCAATCTGACAAGTGCCAGCTGTGAGACCCTGCGCTCTGTTCTCAGTGCCCAGCCAGCCCTGACAGAGCTGCATGTAGGGGATAACAAACTGGGAACTGCTGGAGTGAAGGTGCTGTGCCAAGGGATGATGAACCCCAGCTGTAAGCTGCAGAAGCTGCAGTAAGTAGCCACTGGGCTTTCTTGGTCATCAGACAGGCCATGGTTGCCTTTCTCTTGAGACAAGCAGTTTTGTTGGCAGGTGTGGATTTGTTCTTGTTTTACCTGAAATTGTCATGCTTATTCACGCTGGTAGGTCTTGTGGATTTGGAAGAGTCAGGTGTCTGTTCCCATAGGCTTTGTTTAGCCCTCTTGGCAGTGGTGGCTGTAAATGCAGGACCTCTCAGATGCTCAGGAAACATCAGATTCTGCTGCCCTTGGTCCTTGTTTCATGACTGAGCAGGATCTGGGTGTATTTGCAGCCTGTAGCTACCCCCAGACAGGCCCAGAGTTGAGGCTCATGATGGTGTTGCAGTGCAGAGCTCAGCCCTGTGCTCCAAGCTGCCTGTACACTGGGTTAATGGAGGCCTGGTGAAAAAATTGCTCTTGCTAGGGCCCCCTGGGATCTAGTTTAAGAATTAATGCTTCCTGAAGTGAGCAGAGAGATGCTGTTAAAAACTCTTAGTTATCTTTGGTTTTATGCATTGCCTCATCTCAACTCACATTGGCATGTTTTCTGCCCTGGCTAACACACAGCAGGCTCAGCTGATTCTTGTGGTAGCAGGATGTGTGAGGAGGGTTGTCTTTTTGCCTGGATTTCTTTTCTTCTTGCAGGCTGGAGTACTGTGAACTCACAGCTGATATTGTGGAAGCTCTCAATGCTGCTCTGCAAAGCAAGCCCACCCTGAAGGAGCTCAGCCTGAGCAACAACACACTGGGAGATACAGCTGTAAAGCAGCTGTGCCGGGGCCTGGTAGAGGCAAGCTGCAACCTAGAGCTACTACAGTAAGGAAGAGCTGGTCATCTCCAATGGCAACTAGTGCTGCTGCTAGTCATACCATCCATAGACAGGAAAAATTGTTGTCAGGAATGCTTGAAATGTAGGCCAGATTTTTTGCTGGCTCAGATTTATGTAACTGGAAACTGAACACAAATGTCTGGGGCTTTCAGTTTTGGAGCTTTTGGCACCCCAGGTTAAACCACTGCTTACTAAGGGAGACTGCTCACCTGTGTCTCAGAGCAGAGGAACAATCACTCTCAGTGACTCTAGTTCTTAAACTGGAATTACCAGCCCATCGAGTGTACTTATTCAGAGCCCTTTTTTTTGCTACGAAACAAAGGTGCTGGGTTTGGCCTCATTTCTGGGGTAGAGCCCATGAAGGGCTTTCTGGGAAAGGCACAATTCATCTTATCTTGCCCCTGAGGTTCAGCAGGGGTTGGCTCAGCAGGGACTCACTGTGTGATGCTGCCAAAAGTTCCTCTTAAAAAGGATAACTGATAAAAAGGGGAAGTTTGGCAAGAACGATCCTTGCATTAATGCATATGAATGGCTGGGTCAAAGTGCCTTGCAGCCTCATGAAATGCAGGAGCAGTGTGTTGCCTCACCCAGAGTTCCATCTTGGACACCTGTATCTTAACCTTGCAGGATATAGCAGTGCCTGGCTGAGCTACACTGGTTTGCAGCAAGGAAACAGTCTGAACTGGGGTATTGGGGTGTATCTAACACAGTGGGTCTAGAGCAACATCACCAACTGTGCTTTTTCCTGCAGCCTGGAGAACTGTGGCATAACCAGTGATAGCTGTATGGAGATTAGTGCTGTTCTCAGGAACAAGTCATCTCTGATGGATCTTTCTGTGGGGGACAACAAGATCGGGGACTCCGGTCTGGCTTTGCTGTGCCAGGGACTGATGCATCCTAGCTGCAAAATCCAGAAGCTGTGGTAAGGGTGGGCAGAGGTTTCCTACATCCCTTCTGCAGCCTCTGAGTGGTTTAGGTTGTGCTGCTGGTTTGCTCCTAAGTGGAAAGTTTCTCATTTACCCTTTACAGTCAAAAAAGTGTCTCAGCTGCAAATCAGTTAATTCCCAATAACTGGGTGGAGAACACCATGAACAAGTAGGGCCACACTGAAATTGCTTGGATCAAATTCTGGGGAGAGGGCAAATGGAAGTTTATGATGGCATTGTCTTGGTTTCCAGTTGAGTTATTTGTCTACTAGAATTGCATATTTCTGTTTCTTTTTTTGTGTGTTACAAAGCAGAGCTTTTGGTGCAGCAAGTGAAAAGTAAGGAAAGGAGGACGCTGTGTGGGGTGATGTAAGAAAGGATACAAGAAAATGAGACAATGTAACCAGAAATTCAGACTACTAAAACAGGACTCTGTTTTCTAATCTAGGTCATTCTTGGGAGAAAATAACATTTTGTTCTTCCTGCAGGTTATGGGACTGTGATCTCACAAGTGCTAGCTGTAAAGATCTCTCCAGACTCATCAGTACAAAGGAGACCCTCACAGAGATCAGTCTGATAGATAATGACCTGAGAGACTCAGGGATGGAAATGCTGTGTCAGGCACTCAAGGATCCCAAATCTAAACTTCAGGAGCTATGGTGAGCTGCTGTCAAGTTTCACATACCTACTGCCTTCTTTGGAGGCCTCACTGAAGAAAGATGTAAGTGAAGTAATGCCCACCCAGATAGAGCCTCAGTTGTGATGGTTCTATAAGCAACTCCTGCTGGTTGTTACTGAAAGGATTTATAGAGTTAAAAAGGGCTTTTCTAGACTTAAAGACTTTAAAAGGATTTGTATTTCTAAACTCGTAGACACACTGAAGATGTGCCCCATCAGTCACAGTTATCACAGTTATCCTGTTATAAGCAAAAGGAGACCAAGCATCACTTGCAGAGTTTCTAATTAATTGTTTTATCGTGCAATACAGTGGCAGTTACGAGACTTCTGAAGTTTGAAAGGCTTGATGGAATAGCAAAATGAGTGCTGTGATCAGATATCTCAGGTTCTCCACTGGAGCTAAACTCTCTCACTGATGAGACAAAAGAAAGCTCTAGTGACATCAAATATTTCTCAGCATCCTGTCCTGTTGACTGTGTTACCTTTTAGGCTCCGCTGGTCTGGTGGCTGGGAGAGGAAATTTGTTCTTTCACTTAGAACTTGAATTTTCCTATACTGCAGATTCAGCTTCTGCCCCCAGCTGGGTGCTTCCCCTGCCTTAGTGGCCTGGAAGTCAATGGGGTGCCTCAGGAGTGCACAGTGGAGCCAACAGTGACTGTTAGAGCAGCACACTTCATCCTTCTTTGTTCCTGTGCTTTTTGGGCAGGTGCCTTTCCTAGGTGCACGTTCCAAGACAGACATCCTACATAAAGACTGGGAGAGGTGCTGCCTAGAAAGGACTGAGCAGACAGGCATTGAGAGGAGTAAAGTGATTGCAGGAAAGCTCTGGTTCCTCTGTTCTCACTGTCTGGGCTCCTGTTAAATAAATGTAAAGAAGTGAATGGTGCCTGATAGTTCCTAGGTGTCCCACCTAGATCTCACATCACTTTTGTCTTGCAGGGTTAGGGAGTGTGGGCTCACTGCTGCTTGCTGCAAGGCTGTCAGCTCTGCTCTCAGCATCAACAAGCACCTGAAAGTACTGCACATAGGCGAGAACAAGCTGGGAGATGCAGGTGTGGAGCTCCTGTGTGAAGGGCTGATGCACCCCAACTGCAACATCCAGGCCCTATGGTAAGGTGCACTCTCACAAGTCACCTCTCTTGCTGTATGAATTCACCCTTTGTCTTCTACTTCCATGGTCCTTATGGGTGCCAGGACAAGTGCTGGTCCAGCCTCACCAGAAGGAGCAGGCAGCCAGCTGGAGCATCACCTCCAGCCCTGGGTGGGATTTGCCTTCCCCATGAGCCTCTTCCCTTCCCAGTTGGGCTCAGCTCTGAGCTGTGTGATGCTCAGGGCCCCGTGCTTATTCTCTCCGTGCTGTTGGACACAAACCAGAGCTGTGCTCTGATGCCTAAATTGACAGTGAGTGAGTGGAGCAGATGGATCATGGGAGATATCAGTAAGACTTGCAAGTCTGTCCCAGAAAGATAAGTCTTTTGACCACTTAAAGCTACTTGGTCATCAGCTGAGAGGCCTCAGTTGTCCTCTTTAGGGAGGTGGTTGCAAGTCTCAAGTATAGTGATAAGAGAAGATGATGCATGATGGTGAAATTGGGAGTAAGTTCTGTGGGTTCCTTCTGTGCCCACAGCCACACACTATTATGCTTTAGGGAGGCCTCTGAGGTGTTCAGCAGTCACCACGAGGGCAGCTGTCTCTGTGGCAAGACCACAGGCCAGCCCCTTCTGATGTCTTGGAGATGCCATCTTCACAGGGATCTCTAGTCTGTGCTGGGGATGTCCACACCTGCTGCGCAGGTGTGGGCAGTGTTTCCTGGAGCCAGGGCTCACTGCACTGGCCTCTCCCTCCTTTCCCTGCAGGCTGGGTAACTGTGACCTGACAACAGGCTGCTGTGCCACCCTTGCCACTGTCATGGCCACCAAGCAGTGCCTCACTGAGCTGGACCTGAGCTACAATCCTTTGAACGACGAAGGCATCAGGAAGATCTGTGAAGCCTTGAGGAAGCCCAGCTGCAACGTGCAGCAGTTAATGTGAGAGATGGTGGTAGTAGCCCTGGTAGGGGTGGGAGGCTGGTACTGGTGAGGGAGTAAGGGGATCCTGGGCTGTAAAGCCAATTTCTGGCTGCTCTCAAAGCTAGATGAGGCCCTTCCTGGCATATGACCTTCCCATACTGGCCAGTTGTGCCTCTTTCTCTTCCCTTAACAGGAGGATGCTCACTAAATCTCGCTTGCTTTTTTGTTTTGGTGTAGTTTATATGACATTTTGTGGACTTCTGAAATGGATGATGAACTGAGAGCCTTGGAAGAGTCCAAGCCTGGAGTGAAGATAATTTCATGAGTGGTGACTGCCTGCAGAACAACATCAAAGCAATGTCCTCTTCTTAATCTGAACTTTTCATACGTAAAACTAATTAACTTAATAGGGAATTTTCTTGTACCAAAACCATTTGTGGATTCCCTGAGTGGGTGTCTGGGGAGCTGATTGACCTTTTCTGTGTCTCTGGATGTACTAACTCTGAGACTCATGAAAGCTGCAGCATCACTATCCTTGAAATAAACAATTACTGTCTTGTAGAAGTGGGTCTCTAGCCTTTAGGAGCTTTTTAATCCTATAATCCCTTCTAATGAATTAGTTGGGCTTTAAAGAGAGCTCCTTTCCCAAGGCAAGAGAACTTCCCACTGTGTTGTTACTGGGTGGTGCTTTTGATGGGTCTCTGGGGAAGGCTCTCAAAAAAACCTAAATGTTTTTAACCTAAAACTGAGCTCTCCCCTGTCTTTCCCTAAAAGAGTTATTGGAAAAGCAGTGGTGGCCAGGGCACTAGAGAAAAAAGAAATGAGCAGCTGTTCAGCTGTGTAATGTCAAAATTCATGTCCTTTGAAAAGTGATTTTCCTACAAAGAAAAGATGCTGTGTGCATTTCTGCTAGTATGGGAAATGATTAAATGATTGATATGTTTGATCTGGCAAAGAGTAGTTCTACAGGAACTTTATACTTAATTTTTCTACTTATAAAAATAAAATATATCTGTATATTTCTCCTTTAAGACCAATCTAGTTATTTGTAAACTGCAATACTACTAACACCTTGTTTGTTTTTGCTAAGTCCCTAGCTGAAATATGCCAGGAGAAGATCTTGGTCAAGGCTTTAGGTAAAGAACAAGCCTAGAAGACATTTTCATTTTCAGGGGACACTAGTGTTTTCATGCCCAGAGTTGTAACAAACCCTTGTTCCAACCGAAAATGCAGCTGCTGCACACCTAAACCACAACAGAATGAATATAGCTTTAGAAATATAGAAGGTAAGCCTGGCATTGTCCTTGCCTGGTCTTGCAGGATGAATGCAAAAAAAATCCCATTCCTCAATGTGTCTTCCTGGACTGGTCACTTCTTGTTTCCTTCACTGGCAAATTCTGTGTGCCACCCAAGGTAAAGGTGTTCTTTGGGCTCTGCTTTTTGCTTCTCATATTCATCCCATGGAGGCCACAACTGGCTTTCCTTTGTCCTAGAAGATTTGACCTAAGCAGTTTCTACAGTGGCCTTCACAAACCTAAAATGGTGCATGAGAAATAGCTTAGTTGTGTCTTCAGGTGGGTGTGAAAGATAGGATTTGGTTTCTTCCTCAAGGGACATCTCTCATAGTTGCCAAAAATGCTAAAAACTCACTCCTTTTTGCTTTAGTCTTCTCCATCAATAAAAGCTTACCCATTCTGAGGGACTCATAAACAGGTTTTTCAGTTCATGGTCTCTCCTGTATTTGGTGTGTGTAGATGCCCAAATTAATTTCATGCTGGAGGAGAAGACAGGGCTCCAGAGGGTAAAGAGATGTGTAGGGAGAGCCAGAAAAATCAGGCATCTGGGAGGGTGTAAAAACAGCCCTTTAAAAACTCAGCAAACAGAAGTGGATTTTCTCCATCCTGGCTACCCAAGGTGGGGCACTCTGCTCTCACACTACAGCTGCAATGCCTGGAAAATACCTCCTCTTCCTCCCCCACAGGCAGATTGGGAAGGGTCTGCCACCACTGGGGGCACTCAGCCTGGTACAGCCTGCTCCCACCAGGGGGGAAGTCCATGCTTGCCTTTGATCCCAGAGTGGCTTTGCATTTCCTCCAATAATGCAGACAGAATGTGGAAAAGTCTCTGCAGCAAATGCCACGTGTCCAGCTGCCAGCCACAGCAAGGAAAACCACAGGAGCCATATTTTACCTCCTCATGAGCTCAGGGCATCTCAGGCCAGGCCAGCCTGGCAAAGCTGTACAGTTTCCCTAGGATGGGGATGAATCTGTGCACTCAGAACCTGTGCTGTGCTTTAGGACAATGTCAAGTCCTGTGCTTGGCTCTAAAATGCAGGTAGAAATCCCAGGATCTAGGAGCAAGCCACTGCAGCAGGAGACACTTGTACTCATGAACAAGACTCAAGCAAGGATTTCTATTCCTAAAACCTCATTTGTTTTTATTCATCTATTTGTTGGTCCAGCTCACTTCCCTGACAAACCTTATCACAACTGAACTTGGAAGAGATTAAAGACACAGGAATTTGCTTCTGCATTTTAGATGTGTGGGTAGGCAGCATTTTAAGCTAAAGCAGTCAGGAACTGAGTCACAAACCTTTCATGTGGACTAGGTAGTGGGCTGGCAGGCAAAGTCTTACTCATACCAAGATCACAGCTGGAGAACTCAGCAGTTCCTGGGACATTGCAGTCACATCCTGGTTCTCAGGGCAAATACTTGGACCCCCTTGATACAGTGGTTTGCAAGCACTGACTTTCTACCAGCAAGGGCTGAGTTTCACCTCATATAATGAAACTGAAGGACAAAATTATGCAGCCAAAACAGAAGATTAAGCAATACAAGTATGACTTTCACTTTAAGCAAATACTAGGACTTTAAAAGACATGCCTCAGAGGTCTTCAATTCAGAGAAAATAGGTCTGTATTTTGAACCTCAGTAACAGCAACAGTGGTTTAGGATGTAGTAAAACTTCAGGCTTCTGCTAGTAGTTTCAGATTCTACAATAAATCTAATTTTTTATTCATCAGAGCATTCCAGTTAACATTGCCAGAAGCAGTTAAACAAATATTACTGTCCTCATAGTTTATACCCCAACCAAACCTCCTACTTGGAATAATCAAGTCATGGCTGCCCTGGTATCCCTGACTGCTGTCTTGATGCCTGGGCTTTTTGGAAAGGAGTTCCAGCACAACAAGGCCTCAAGTAGCAGCTTCAAATAATAGTGATGCTATCAGCAATTACAGTGCTCCAGTTGAATCTGAAAGTGGAAATCAAGCCCAATGTGTTTGAAGAGTTAACCACACACAGCTCCCTGCTTTGAAAACAGTGCTTGCCATCTGAGTCACTCCCAAACCTCTACTAAAACAGTCGAAAAGGGACTTACTTCTTGCCTGAATTCCTCTTTCGCACAGATCATTGTGATTTTCAACTATCATTTACAATATATTTCCTCCTTTCTGTGTGGTGATTTTATCAGTCACCCCTTCCTCCACCACACCTCTATTTCATCTTTTACTAAAGGGGAAAAAACATGGGGGAAAAAACCCCGAACAAATCACTAGGCAGGAAAGTCCCTCTCCCCATAAGGTAAGAATAATTTTGATCTACTTTACCCATTCCCCTCCTCACAGCTGCAAATGAACCATGGACATTTCTCCTTCTGAGGCACAGCATCACAGCCCCCTCCTTACTGAGTGACGCCCACTCCTCTGGCACTCACACCATAAACACCAGCCAGTCCAGTGCACTCCCAGCTTGGCAAGGACTCACAAATTGGCAGGTTGATGAATATGTTAGAGGTTAGTCTCAGCTAAAGCCGGCTGCATCCACTACAAGAGGAAATGCAGCCCCCAGCTGGAGGAAGAAACTGTGCTGTGTCAGATGACTGCACAGATCGTAAGCCTTTCCAAGCTAGAGGGCAAATCGGTGGCATGTGGGATGCAGGACTGTGTGGCTGGGGGGGATGGAAACTTTAATTGGCCAATACCGTTTCAGAGCCTATCTGGTTTGCAATTAGAGGCAGGTATGCAGTGGGAGAGGTGAATTGTTGGCACTTCCTCAAGCCCTTGAAGATGCTCCAGAGCAAACACTCAGGAAAAGTCCTAAGCCAGGCTGTGCTGCCCTCAGGCTGGCACACAGCAGCCCATAATATCCGCAGAGGGAAATAAAGTACCAGCACAGCTGTCACTTGCACAGGCACCCTACATGCAGCTCATGCAAATCCTCTTTTGCTGCTCCCTGTTTCCAACTTCACCGGTGATTATCACATGCCAGGAACAGCCGGGTGCCATCAGGACAGTCGAACAGACCTAGCATTGCCCACCCCACCTTATTTACATCCTCTCTGTGTTGCTTCTGCCTTGTCTACCCATCACAAAAACACTTAGTTCAGACCCCAATTATGCTTGGCAGATGATTAAAGCACCTCTTTGCTCCTGGGTACAGAAGGGCTCTGCAGGCCAAATTGGGATTGTCTGGGAAGTGCTGCCTGCCTCCATAACTTCTGGGTGCAGCTCAGTGGAAGCAGCTCCTCACAGCCAGGTTAGAGGTGTTAGCTCATCTCTCATGTGCCATAACTGCACACCAAGGCACGAGGCCGCACTCAGAGATAACCAGAATATAAAGCACCAAAGAATTTGCTCCGTGGCACTTTCCACAAAGATGGAAAAGAAGATTGTTTTGTTCATCCCTGACTCCAGTGGGGACTTTCTACACATCAGGCTCCCAGAGGATCCATTCCCTGCTCTGTGCCACAGGATGCAAAGTAAATCTAAATTAGACACACTAGATGGCATGCAGCCCTGTCTCCTAACTACAGCAGGATCAAATATAGCTGTAATTGCCCCACATGGGTTAGAGTCACCTAATGAATGCTCTGGGGAGGAAATCTGGCTGGATTTGGATCACTTGAGAGAAAGCAAGCAGACCTTCCAAGGCTGGAGAGAGAAAATGGGACCAATCCAAGACTTCTCAGGGAAGTTCATCAAAGCCTGAGTGGGATAAGGAGTGAAAACCAGATGAGGGAGGAAGGAAAGCACTGGAGGATGGTGTTTTACATCCTTTCTCATCTCCCTCCAGAGTTCTTGGCCCTGTAATCTCCATGTAATTTAGCAGCATCTTCTGAAAGAGAGAATCACTCCTGCTTTTCAGATGGCTCATTTCTGCTAAGTATTTCAAGCCTTTCTAGGTTCCTGGATTTTAGGCCTGGCAGAATTGAAGGGCTATGGGATGGCTTTGGCACATCTGAGACTATGGATCCAGCTCCAGAAGTGTGTGCAAAGATTAAAGAGTATTCACTGCTGGCATCAAGCTGCTACAGGATATGTTTGTCTGAAAAAAAAAAATCCTACTGCTTTGGATAGAGAAAGTAGATTTAAAACTGCATAGCAAAAGCAGGTGGAAAGCACATACTCTTGGCCCATTTATTTATGCTGTGCCCATGAAGGGCTTGCAGCACTGGAAGGACTTCACAAGTCAATATGGACTGGTGTCACCAAGTCCAGCAAGGGGTTAGAATTACTCTCCTGCAAGCTCCTCAAGAGCTCAGCCTTTTCCTTCATGTCCTGCCTGGTGCCCGCTGGGCCTCTCCCAGGACCTGCAAGAGACCAGGTATGGAGCAGCTCTCACTGTGACTCTGACAACTGGATTTTCCAAGCAGGCACCCAAAACACCATCCCTCCAGAGTTTTGCTGGAGTTAATGAAGCAGCAGCCTCTCCACCTTGTTCCTTCCCCATGTATGCCCTGTTCTGACCTGGCTTCACCAATATTGGCTCCCACCTTGCTAAGTGATTTCTCTTTGGTGAATGACAGTGCATTAATGAGTTTGTTTGGAATGAGTGTCTGCTGCAGAGATGGAGGTGTGCAAAATACACCCTACACTGCAGCTGGGGAGCAGGGACTCACCTGGAGCCTCTGGCAAAGGACTTCAGGAGAAACCCAAGGTGAACCAGTAGGGTATTGGAGCTGGAGTTATCAGGACCAGAAGCCGGTTATAGACCCACTGAAAAAGAGAAATTAGCAGCCTATGAGGGAGTTCAAGCCACCTCATGAGTTGCTGGGACAGAAGCATCTCCTTTTGTCACCACCGTTGCCTGTCCTACACTGGATGCTGCAAGGCAACATCCCCTCAACACATCACATAACCAGCGCTAGATGGAGTAAGTGGGTAGCACTGATTACACAACGAGCCCGAACGGGAAAATCCTTTCCTAGGAATCCTAGAAGAGACTACGAACTGGCCAGAAGACAGAGATTTTGGAACAGTGCCTGAGAAGGAGACTTGTGCCCGAGAAGCACAGGGACCATATGAGTTGCCAGAAAATGAAAGAGGCTATGGGAGCTGAGAGAGTGTTGATAACACAGCTGCATTTTGGCTACTGCAGAGCAGCACTGTCCCTGTGACATTCCTTCTCCCCCATGAAGGGCTTGGGAGTGGGCAAGGTCGTGGGAGGGGACAGATCCAGGCCAGCTGACCCAAAGCAACCAAAGGGATATTCCATACTATATGTGATATCAGCTCAGATATAAAAGCTAAGAGAGGGAGAAGGAATGGGAGGCATTTGTTATTCTACAGTGTTTGCCTTCCAGAGGATCCTTATTGACGGGAATTAGAGATGAATGTTTCCCTTTGCTTATGTACAAGAAAACTTTTGTTTCCCTTTTTTTGCTTTACTAAACTGCTTTACTTATCACAACCCAATAGTTCCCATCTTATTTGGTACACAGCCAAATGGCAGGCCTTTTTTGGAATTCATTCTCAAAAGAGAGAGGAACCCAAGACAATATATTTTCCACACAACATTTCACTTCTATTTCTATCCCAGTAATATCAAATCCTGCTCTTTTCCTCAAACATAAGCCCTTCCTACATTCTATTTATATCATAGTAATAGAAAATATTCCTCTTTCACTCCAGCAGAAGCTCTTCCCAGGTGTGCACCACATGTGCAACAGAGTCCAAAAATACTAGAGATGCAAAGTAGAATAGAAGAACCTAGAACAGAATGGAGAAAAACACAACACAAGATATTTTAAATGCAACATTGCACTTCCATTATATCCAAGTAACACAAAATCTTGCTTTTTCAATCTAGCTCTTCCCATGTGTACACCAGGGCCAGGACTAGACCAGTCACAGAGATGCACAACAGGGAAGTGGGGAGATGAGCTCTTTGGGATGCAAGCAAAACATGGTGGAGAGGTATCACAGTGTGGCACAGGGACCTTGGTTTGTTTCCTTGTGCATTAAGGGGAGCTTCAGAGCTTTTGAAGTACAAGACTAAGAGAAGTGAAAACACTGGCAAATGAGTTCCTGGGGAAACTGTTGCAAATTCTCTCCTCTCACCTGATCAATAGTTTTTATTTACTTCCTTCTCCTTTATCCATCTCTTAAATTTTCACTGAAAAAAAGCAATTGCAAACCTTTCCCATACTTTTTCTTCCCCTGTGACCAAAAGGATCCAGTTTCTTCTCCCACTCCAGTCCTGTGTCTTGGTTACTGGATGTGGTTTCCAGTAAAATTAATTCCTCAAGTTCCCAGTGACCTTCCTACAGTTGCCCGTGGCTCACTGAGATGGAGAAAGCCCAGGCAGCTCTACAGTGGGGAAATAGCCAGCTCAGCAACAGGAGAGAAAAGGCAGCACCAAAATACCACCAACAGCTGCTAAGAACAAACTATTAGAGGCTATTAGAGGGTTGCAGCTGCTCCTCTCTGATTAAGAGACAAGGATGGAAAGAAAAGCATGGCAAGAGGGGGATTAAAATCTGAAAGAGCCTGTCGGGAGGTAGCCTACACTTGCTCTCCCTCTCGCAGCACAGGCTGGGCTGTGCATTTCATTCACTGTCCAGCCTGAGCTAACACACAGCTCCTGAGCAAGGTCATGCTCTTTCCAGCTCTTTCTTCCCACTGCCTGAACCAGGACTAGATGCTCATGTTATGCCAGGGGTCCTGGCTGTACCACACAACCCCTAATGGGTCCCCTGGTTCTACTGCAAAGGAACCAGGTCTAAACATACCTTTTTTTCTTAGTACCACTGTAGGAACAGGAGAGAAGTTCAACATGACCAGACTAAAAAAGATCCATACCTCTCGCTTCCTCTCGTCTTCATCTTCCTTAGGTGGAGTTGTTACAAATAGCTGAACAAGCCACGCTTCTGCTCCATCTCCTCCTTCAACAGGACCAAGAACCTCATCCAGAAGGGCAAAAATGGGTGATGAAGAACTGCAGCAGACCAGTCTTTGGGATCACTCTGCTCCCTGCAGGATGCTAAGATAGAGAAAAGCACCCTGAAGTGGGAAGTGAGACAAGGTGTGAGCTCAGTAGCCATGAAGAAGGGTGCCTTGCCCAGAGAAGAAATGTGTAGTGGCTTCTGGAGATGACTCCTCTTACCCCTTTGAGGAACAGAGTGAGGCAGTCACCAGGTCTCATGGTACAGCCAGATGAGAGGCTGGCCCTTTGCAACATGAGTAAGACCCCAAAATTGCCATCAGCAATCAGAGGGGTCAGAAAGCCCAGAACTCCCAAAACTCTTTAGCTTTCAAACAGGTGCCCTTACCAATTTCTTGGGCATTTTATTTTTGGGCTCTGCATTACTGATGTAGTCCAGGGGAATTGATCTACCCCAAACCTGTGTTTCATTTTTCAACCAACTACTCCCTGCACACAATCTGCAGACACCATTGGGCTGGCACTAAGTGCATGAAACTGAAGGCTTTGTACTTTGAACCCCTTTCCACACTATGCCATGGTGCCCAGGAACTCAGCTGGAGGTAGAGGGAAGGGGGTCACCCAGAAATCTGGAGTTGCACCACCAGCAGGATAAAGACAACCGGTACTGGTGCAAGCTCACAGTTCTCCAGCTGTTATATAGGGGTGTAACCAGCCAAGGACTGATGGCTTTCCTAGGGCCACATAATCCTTTTCTGGTCTTAGGCATGTTTGCTCCTTGCAGAAGCAGCCAGCAATTGCTGGCAATTTTGGAGCAATTGCTGTTCCTAAAAGCACTGCTGGACTAGATGGCTTGAAGTTCTGAACCTGAATGGCAGTTCCCACTTGTTGCTAGAAGTATCATGTTCCTTGACAAGTGTCCAGTTGCACATTATTTCAAAGCCCCTTTGATTTGGCCACTAAGTTTTCCTGGGGTAGCAAGGACCAAGGAGCTTGGACTGGATGTGGGAAACAGCTGCATGCTGCAGAAACAGCTGTGGAGGGGGGACAGAAAGAGGGGACTGAGGGCTGAAGCCATGTGTGAGCACGTGCAGTGACAGCCCCAAGCTGCCATGGAGCAAGTGTGGGCAGCTGGCAGAGGACATGCCCTTGTGCAAGGGGATTCCAGCATTCCTGGTCCTCCACATAGCCCTGGCAAACCTTGCTTGGAGGAAGGGCAGGACTCAGCAAGGTCAGAGGGGTCACGGCCTCCACAGCCTGTTCAAGGCAGTCTGAGAAAGGGGACAGGGTGACTTAATGCTGCTTCATGTACAAGAGCACTAGGTCATTAGCTGGGTGGAGCCATAGCAGAAGAGGTTTCAGGGTGATACCACTGAAAGAAAGCACCTGAATTCCTCTTCTTGACACAGGCACCTTTGCTAGCACAAGAGCCCAATCCTGACTTCCCCAAAAGCCCATGACTGTGAATGGAAACACATGAACACAGGCCCTAAAGGCAGTTCAGCTGTGTACCGTAGGGATACACAATTAGAAGATAAAAAGACACTAAAAGATTGATTGATTTGTCTAATCTCATAAAAGAAGCGTAGCTGGGAGCTTGAATTTTTATTGAGATCCTCTCTGGCACCTCAGAAAACCATCATCATTTTTTTTCTAGTAGCCTGCCAGGCTTGGCTTATTAGGACTTCCAAATTTGTTACAGAAAGAGTGAAAGCAGAAACTTTAGGGATATTGAAGTGAAACTGTCTTGGTGTGAGCACTACTGTGCTTGTACAGAACAGGTTGATAATGGGAATGTATCCTCAACCTCTCTACCCTGAGTACCAGACAGGAGGTTTTCCATGGCACTACAGCCATCCTCAAACTGAGCACAGGCACCTCTCCTGTGCTGCAGGCACAAGGATCATATCTCATCTCTGATCTCTGTGCAGAAGCAATTTCTCCAGGGAAGGAAGCTGCTCCCAGGACCCAGCACTGGCAGGGCAAGAACCTGGCAGCACCAAGGTGCCGTGGCTGTGGGACTTGCCCTGTCTCCATGTCCAAGGGAACACCAGTGTGAAACACAGCAGACATCTGCCTACCTCCCACAGTCCTCCTGCTGCAGGAACCTGTGATGGATCCTCAGAGACGGCTGAGGCTGGATCTGCCTCCCTGTCCTTCTTTCCCCACTCCAGCTGGATCTAATGGCTCAAATGTTTTCTGTACCCTGAAGCAGGGAGTTTAATATACCTGATGACATTTTTACTGCCATTAATTCTAATGAGTCCTGATATTCTTGCTGTCCATATCTATTTAGTCTTTCTCTGAATCCTGATGTATTTTTTGCCCTTGGGAATTTCTGGGGCATGCTCATTGCATGTCATAGAGGAAAATAAATTAAAGAAAAATGGATTTTCACAGCTTAAAATTTCATTTTACCTGTTTCACTGTCATGATGTGATAAGAGAGACCAATTTATCATTTCCTACACTCCCAGCCTGTCTTGTGACTGATCTCTCAGGCTTTCAAAGTGGCAGATTCCCTCATAAAAGAACCATCCTCTGACTTGCCTGCAGGCAGGTGTGGGTTGAAATGCCAGTCTTCCTTTGTTTTGCATTTTTTCTTAGTGGCACTGCTTAAAAACTCTGCCACTATGCCCTAGTCACAAGACATGTAAGGTTTCACCTCTCAAGAAATCTGTTAAATGCGTGGATGGGTTTTGGGTAGAGTATCACAAAAACAAAAGTAAGGTCACGGTGTGGAAAGCAAGTGAAAGGAGGCCAGTAGAAAAGGCGAGGGAGGGAGTTGAAATGGGTGACGCTGCAGCCATTCCCATCTTTGCATAGTTCCTCTCGTGTTTGCTTGCTCTACAGGATGTCTTTGGGTGGCAGCACAGGCCTGGCTCCTGGGTCCTGTGCGGGCAGGAAGAAGGAAGCTTGGAGGAGGAAGAGCGGAGGAAGGCTGTGATGCACTGCAAGCTGGAGGGGGTGTGTGAGTTGGGATGGGGTGTCCCCAGAGTGTCCAGCTCTCTGGAGTTGAGCTGAGCTGAGGTGTCCCCAGAGCCCAGTGTCCAGCGCTCTGGAGCTGAGCTGAGGTGTCCCCAGAGCCCAGTGTCCAGCTCTCCAAGGTGCAAAGCCCAGGCAGGGCCATGGCAGTGGGTGACAGCTCAGGGCTGCTTGCAGGAGGTTGGCTTCTGGGCAGTGGAAGCTCTCCAGGTAAACAGGATTTTAGAGCTGCAAAGAGAAAATAAAGAACTCTTTCTGTCATCCTCTGTCCACCCCTTCCTGCAGAGGCCAAACCTAATCTGGTTGCCTTTGGGGTCTTCCTCTCATCCATGACCATTTTCAGCCCTTCCAGGCTTCAATCTCCAAAGCTGTCCACACACAGCAGCAGCAGCAGCACTCTTCGATGCCTGTCACCCTGACTGCCACTCTGGGGCAGGGGCTTTCTCTAGCCTCTTTAAGGGTGTACCACTGTCTCAGTTTAGAGACAAGTTTAGGAGAAAACACTCTGGAATGAGTCGTCTCTCTAAAAGGTTCTAACAATCCCTTTCCACCAATAGGAAATGAATACTAATGAATGAAAAGCGGGGGAAAAAAACCCAACAGTTTATTAACAATCAGAATGCCCACAAGGCAGGGGGGAAAAAAAGTAAATAAATGCTAGATATTGAACTGTCAGATCTTATCCCCACATACACACGCCAGGGAAAAACACTCACCGCGCGGTACAAGATGGCGCCGGCGCGTCCCTGAGGGAAAAGAGCCCACACAAACAGGAGCTGCACGCAGCAGTTCGGCCAACCTGGAAACCTGGTGGGCCTCTGGCGTCGACCTCCTCTCCACGGCACAGGAAGCAGCTGGGCTGGAGCCTCTTGGTTTCCTTTCTCTCCCCGGCTCGGCTTCCCGAGGTGTGGGGCCGGAACGGAGCGGCCCCTCTCGCACAGGTCCCGTTTCTCTAGTCTCGGACTAACAAGGCGTGCAGTTCACCTCAAAGATAGCTGAAGGATTTCTGCTGAAGCTTTTCCATGGCCACGGAAGGGAAAAACTTCTTGCCTGGGCTAACAAAACCAAGCTAGCCAAGCAAAAGCAGACTGCTCCGCACCGTGTCTTTGGGGAGCGAGGCTTAGAAAAAGCCCGCTAAACAGCCCAAGGCTACCCCCTCCCTCGGCCACACACCCTACAGATACGACAAGCACTTCAGGCACAAAGCGGAGGATCATGGAATAGATTATCATCATAAATCACCCCAAGACAACCACTTGCTCGCAGGTCTTCTGCGGTGGACAGTTTTTCTCTCCCAAACACAATATATTAGATTTCACTTGAAGTACACCAGGTCTGGTGCTGTGCTGCCTTCACATGAGCACGAATGGACAACAGGTATGATTCCAGATGCAGCCAGGGAATGCTGAGTTGAGGAAGAAAATGGAGGCTTATAACTAAATACATAGTATTTCTATATAAATATATATTATTATGTGTCTATAAAAATATTTAAATAAATTTGGGCAGAAGTACAGACAGTTAGGCAAATGGCCCTGCAAAATCTACCAGGAAAATATCACTAGAGCAAAGTATCATCAAACCACAGAGCCATAACTTTCTTCCTCATGCGGATTTCCCTATCTCAAGGCAAAGGTGTGGAGCAGAAGCCAGCTTCTGGCTCACAAGTGAACACGTTGCTCAGGACACTGTTATTCCACCCTCAATATAATGAGTCAGTGTGTTTATATAGTTAAACTATTAAGATAATTTTACTTCTCAAGGTCTCAAAGCTTCCATAATTAGCCTCTGCAATTTTAGGTTTGGAGCTATTAACATGAATTGGAGGTTCATTCTTGTACAGTTGCCTGTCCTGGCTGTTGGCTGTGTTTGAGTGGTTTGGGGGTGCCTGGGATGGCTCTGACACTGAACTGCAGGCTCAAGTCCTTACATTGCTTCTCCTGCCTACCTGTGGTAACTACAGGCAATGATGTTCTTGGGATTATAAAGCAGAATGCCCTACTGAAGTAGCAAAAAAAGTTTTGGTGATGCACTGGAGAGTCCCAGGAAACACACAAGGACTGGGAACTGTCTGAAGGCAGCACAGAGTAGAGACATGAAGTCTTTTCCCTTTGGTCTGGGTGGCTTCAGCAAGAGGCCTTAATTACCTGGGATTTCCTTCTGTTTTCAGGGTTTGTGCTTCCTTGTCCAAGCTTGGCTTTGTAGTGCCAGGCTCTCATGCAGGTAGCAGCAGATTTGCATGAGCTCAATACACAGCTGCTTTTCTGAAGCCAGGATCTGGCCTTGAGGGCCAGTTCAAGCTGCAAGTTCAGCCTGGGACCAGCAGAAGCCCCAGCATCACCAGGGTTTCTCTCACAGACTTCATGCATTGCAATGAAGACAAGCTCTCCTCTACAAATGGCTGGGGGGACGGGCAGGGCTGAAGAAGGGGGATTTCTCACCCTAAGCTCCTGTAGTTTCCTGAGGGGCAAAGTGTCACACACTTTGCTTTTCTGTTAATAACAGGCCTGAAGGGACCTTCTTTATTTAATGTTTATATAACCCTGGCAAAACACCATATAAGTGGACTTAAAGCAACATGTCCAGTTCAAGCGCACCTGAACACCAAAGTTCTTAGATCCCTTTTATTCTATACTCATGTTAGATCTCCTCAGACTATGGCAAATCTGGGATTCATCTCTGGAGACAAATTTTGGGGTCAAACCAGTTCAGCATTTCATTACAAGTCCCATAAGCCACAGTGTGCCATGCTATGCTGCCATCCAGGGAACTCTGAAGGTAGCCAGGATGTGTCACTAAATACTTTGGGAGCTCTGGCATCCAAGACTTGGTCCCAGCCAGGAGAGTCCTCAGGCAAGGCTTGGCTGGTAGAAACAAAATTATTATGGATTTGCTGCATTGAGCAATACCTTCCTTCAGCTGCTGGCCAGGAAAAATCATTTCAGAGGTGCTGGCAGCCAGCCCGGGCACATGGATGTAGGATTGAGCAGCCTTTGATCGGCTCAGCTTGTTAATCTGCCCACACGTGCCACATGTCTCCTCCCCAGGATCTCCCAGCTGCTTTGGTGCCTGGCAAACCTCCCATATCCACCCTTCCCTCCCTCCTCCTCTCTAAGCACCTGCTTTCCATGGCAAGGGAGGGAGTGGAGCCCTGGCTCTCCCCATCCCTGCTAGCCCAGTCATTGTGCAGTGCAAGTCTTGCTCTCCAGACGTGTCTCCTCAGCTGAAAGGAAGAGACAAAAAGGGGCTCCCCAGATCATGAGCTGTGCATCAAGCCCAGGCATCTCCCCACCATTCCCATGCTCTCTGTACTGCTGGGCCTTTGGCAGCCCTCTCACCATGACCCTAAAGTCATTCCTGTTTGTGCTTCTCATGCCTCACATAGGCCCTTTGGGTAAACAAAAGCCACCCAAAATCTCTGCCAAATGTGAGTCCTCCCCCCTTGCCTGCAGCAGCCAGGCTGGCAGCTCCCTGCCTTGTGCCCTGCTGGGGTTCCCTCCTCTTGGCCTGTGCAGCTGTCCTTGGGGACAGTGGCAGCTGCTGGAGTGGGAAGTGGGGATCTTTCCAAGTCCCAGTTCCAGATGGGCTGTCATGGGAAGGAGTTGAAAATGCTGAAACTTGCCCTGATTGCCTGCCTGTGTACCCTCAGCTACCCTCGGTGGCAGGGGTGGGCATCTTCAGGAGCAGGTGAAACCTCCTGAGGAGCAAACCAGGTCTGGATGCTGTTTCTCCCTTGCTGTTGTCTTGAAAAATCAAATCCAGGATGATTCTAACCCTCCTGGATGAGCATCATGACAATGATGGTACAGTGGTGGTTGCTGGTCTGGTGAAACAGCCCACTTGCCTGTCCCCAGCCTTCCCCCACCATCCCTGCATGCTAGTGGCTGCTGCTGGGAAAACCAGCAATGCATCTTCTCTGGAAATAACAAGCATGTGATTGTTCCTAATCCGACCTAGCCAAAGCAGTCCTGATAAGAACAATCCCTCATCAGGAGTGTTCCTGATGACCTTGGGCAGAAGCTGCTGTCCATGCCAGCTGTTCATAGCTGCATCAATATTCCTTCAGAAATATTTCCTTATGAATACAGCACCCTACTCCTCCAGAAATGCCAGACTTTGCCTTTGACACACAGGGCCTGATGCTGGGCAACATCTCCCACTCAAACTGGAGTCCCAGAAAAGAGTAAACCATCACATACAGTGAGAGGTCAAAAACAGGGAGTCGGGAAGCACCTCTAGCTGTGCCTGCCCCCGTGCAGCTGTGTCCCCCATTCACCACTCACACACTGTGCATGGGGATATGATCCCTCTGGGAGCTTCTCTGTGTGTTTTAAGATTCTTTCTGTGCTTGCCAGGACAGAAGTAGTGTGTGCTTGGGACAGCTCTGTGTCTGCTTCCTCATGTGATGTCACACCACTGCCATTTGGTCCTCACCCAGTCCCATCAGTCCCATCAGGTGGTGGCAGCCCATGGCCCCACCCAGGCAAGCAAAGCAGGAGGTTGTACCAGCCAGCAGTCAGAATTTGTGCTTTCTTCTCCCTGTCTTTACCCCACAGGAGCAACATGCGAATATGTGGTTAAAAAAACAAACTGCAGGGAGCTGGCAGGAGACCAGGTGTCATGTCTCTGTCACTGTGTCAGCTCTTGCAGAGCCTACGGCAGCATCACCAAGACAACAACCTTTCAAAGGAGGAGCAGTCGGTTCCCCTGGAGAACAGAGCAGCAGCCTGACCCAGCAGCCTCCAAGGTCTGCTTGGCTCTAGATAAGCATCTGCTTCCCCACACAGCACTTATCTCCTTTCCCAAGGCTCTCATCACTGAAGCTAAGAGGCTTCATGACTGATTTACCTTTTCCAACAAACTAGCTGGGAGGTGAGTATTATTTCATTCTAGAGATAAGGGCACATTGATTGAACTCACCTAGAAAGCTTGTTAAAAAGAAGGAAGAGAATTTAAACCTGTGGAGCTCTGGTATTGCTCATTAGCTGCTGGCAGAGGCTTTAGTCCATGTGGGAGTGCAGCTGATCTCCCTACAAACAATTTCTCACCAGAGATCCTGCTAGGAAACCATTTTATCCAACCACCCTGTGGCTGGGGCAGAAATGAGAAGACGAAAGGTGCTACGTGATAGTAGCATAACATTTCCAATCCTGGGTTAAAATGAGGGTTTAAAGAAAAACAAAAGAGTTTGGGAAAGTGGTGAGGAGATAAAAGGTTGGAGAAACAGAAGTCTGAGTTCCTTATGCCTCTAGGATTTGGCGCAGAGATCAAAGGCAGTGTGTTTGGCCCACGTTCCTTAGTCTGTAGCCCTGTCTCCCTGCACACCTGCCCGTGTCAAAGCTGAGGAGAGCCAAGGCTCAGCTTTTCCTTGCTGAGGACCCACCAGTGCCCCACTGGGAGCATTCCCAGTGAGCTGAGCCTGGCTTTGTGCCCCAGCAGATGCGAAGATCTCACGCACTGCTGGCAGCTTCCTCTTCCTGCCGATGCAGGGGAAGCCCAGCACCCATCCCTCCAGACACCCCTGCTGGCACTGCCTGGCTGCAGCGAGCACGGTGGAGCTCAGACAGCAAGTGCAACATTTCCTCTGCCCAAAGGGAAGGAATTCCTGAATGGAATGCACGCATCAGTGAGCTTCTGGCTCAAGCAATATCTTGCTGTGGTTCCAATGGGGATAATAACGTGGCAGGAAAAACTACACTGGAAAAAAGACACATGTGGGGGCTGAGGCAGGGAGAGGAAAAAAAAATGTAAGCAAAAGGAGGAAATGCTATGGTGAGCCAACTGACACTGCAGGGAGAGGTCTTCTTCATGTGCCAGGGATCTGGCCAAGCACTGACTTCACCGTTGTTCTTTGAAGAGAGATAAAAACACTGGTTCACTCAGACCATGGCCCAAAGAGCTTTGGGAACAAACCCTTCTGTTAACCTCTCCTGGAGCCAGCTCTGCGCCTACAGGGAAGGTTTGCTATCCAAAGACAGCTGGGCAAGGGTGAGAGAAAAAAGTTAAATATGTTCAGTGTTTTTTGGTGCCCCAGAAATTAAAGACCCCATCTAACATTGTAAGGACACCTAATTTCTCATGAAATTTGAGTACATCCTGGAAAACTCAAGCCTCACCAGAGTGGCATGTTTGGGCATCTGACTGTATGTTGAATTTTCTTCACTCTCACTGAAAAAAAACCCTGCAAATATTTCTTGCACCCTTATTTTCAAGGGCAGCAATTAAACATGTTTTTGTTTTTGTTTTTTTAGTAAAGCAAGACTGGCAGTTGGAAACGCTAACATTCCAATGAGCACCGAAAACTATAAATAAGAGGAGTCCTGGAATGAATTCAGGTGGTACGGACTGCAGCATGCCCTGTGTGCACACAGGGTTTAGAAATAGACATTTTTAGAAATAACTACAGTGCTCGTGCCCTAGACTGTTTGTTGCCCGATTCATGCAATAGTTTCTCTTTGTTTACTTAAGATTAGGCCTTATCATCCCAGTCTCCAGGTTGTTTAATAGGGAAATAGTACATTTGTGCCTTTTTAAAGAAGCTTTCTGCATGGGGACTCAGAAGTGTTCAGGGCTGACATTTTGGAGATGTCTCTCTCACCATCCTCATCTCTTCCATAGCACTGCGGTGTACTGAGCTGTTTTCCTAAGTGATACATTGTGGGAATTTGAGAAAATACCCTCAGCATGCAGTCTGAAAACTTGCTATTCTCATTCACTGGAAGTGAAACAATTCCTTCCCTAAGAGAAATAGAGACTTGTGTTTTTGGGTCAAAACCACACTAAACATGTGCCTTCTGGGGGAATGTCCTTGACACGTGTTTTTAAATGTGTGTTAATGAACAAACCAGTGCCTCCAAACAGAGTCACGGCTCCCAGAAGAATATCTTAATCATTAACCATAAACTGCACAATTTCCCTGCAGCTTACAGAGCAGGGGTTTAGATGGAGGTCTCGTTAAGGGCGATCAGGAAACATCCTAGCTCCAGTGCCTATTAGGGCACTGAGCAGGGACCACTCACAGCCCATGGTGCATTATTGCTTACATCGACTGAAGATGTTCACTGATCTGCAGCAAGCACAGGACTGAACTCTGATACACATCCCAAGAGGACTTTAGTTTGGTCTCTTTACGGCTTAAAAAGAGGTCTCTCCCCTGAATTCCTCTTATCATCCATTTTAATCAAAAGCATCCAGACATTGCTGAGCTCTTCTCAAGTTCAGTGGGTTTCAGATCTGCCCTCTAGCATGCAGGAGGGAGAGTTCAGGTCAACCCCAAAAGGAGCAACTAGGCTCACAAAAGCTCACAAAGTTTTTATTCAAGGGATCCCCAAGCTAATTTATTGGTGGGGAGTATTTTGTTTTGGTGTTTGTTTTTGTTATGTAGTCATACATTCCGATAGCCTTGCACGAGTGCAGGGAAGCTGCTTTGTGTGAAACAAGTGAAACCCAAGGTGTGACCTTGGAAGGCAGAGTTTGCTTTGATTTTCTTAAGGCTGAGGACGGGGGAGCCAGTGAGAGCTGGAGACACAGAAGTCACACTGGTGGTTTGCCTTGCAAGGAAGCTGCCCCAGGGGCTAATCACCTCTCTTTGTCAGCCCAGCATCTTTATCAGCTGCCCCACAAATGCTCTGACTCCAGTCGGTCACGGTCACGCTTGCTCCATAAAGAATATTTGCTTTCAAATGCTGAAGCCAAAATCAGTTGCTGAAAAAAACATCCAGGTATCGAATGGCCTGGAAAGAGAGAGATGGTTTTTTTAATGTCTGTGTGTACACAGGACACGTCAAGCCAGCTCTGTAAACAAACTGGTCCCATCAACTGAAAGTTCCCAGGGTAAACTGGAGGGGGAAACTGGCACAGAAAAAGAAAAAGCAAAGTTTGCAGCCATCGCCAGGCACACGGGAGCTGAAGGAAGAACAAATTCGGGTTACTGGGCCAAAAATGTTCTCTTTTATCATATGTTTACAGAGCTTGTGCAGTCCTTTCCCTATACCTTAATGCAGCATCCAAATAACTTTGTCCTAGAAAGAGGAGACAGGGCTGAACAGCTTTTCAGTAACTCATCAGTGCTTGCACTGTTCACAGAAATCTTAATGTAATAAAAATATGAATGACAAGGGCAGAGACCAGTCTTCTGCTCTATATTGGTGGCAGGTCACGGTTAAGCCAAGAAATCTGTAATTTAGCTAGGGCTTGAGGAGAAAACACTATTAAAATAACCTTTCCCTTTCTGAGTGACATCCTCATTTTCTGTATTATCCTTCTTAGAAATCCTACACAAATGGCAGTTGGCCTTTACATCAGTTGCCTGGTCCTGTTTCTTCAGGGAGCCCCTCACTCTTCAGGGAGGATGCAGGGAAGACAATGAGTTCACTCCCAGTGACCTGAAAGCCACTGGGAGCTGTAGGAGAAGCTTATGACTAAAGCTTCCCCTGGGGAAGGATCAGAGTCAGGATATGCAAAGTTACGTTGCAATTTCTGGGAAAAAAGAATGTGTAAATAAGCTATTGACCCACTGAACTCCAGCTACAAGAAGAGGATAAACCAAGTAGGACACCACTGAGCTCCACTAGACCCTGAGTCCTGCTCCCTCAGGTCAGGTTCTGGTGAACACCACTTAGAGCTTTTAAATTAGCTTCTTTAAGAATTATCACCTACTGCTGCTTCAACTGGCAGCATACCACGTTCCACAGGATCATCTCCAGTTTGACGCAGTGGAGATGAGCTTTTGAAGCCAAATTTCCTACATCTTCTGCCCAGTACCTTTGCAATTTTACATGTGTTTCTTGAGCCAAACACATCATCCCATTACACTTCTCAGAGGTCAGCAAACTTGTACTCTCACTGAGCATCCAGTTTAGCCAGAGCCCACGCAGTGATGCAATACCAGCAGCTTTCCAAAACAAAGCTTGTTCAGTAGATGCATGATGCCAGCCTAACACTACCACTGAAGCAACCCGTGACACACAAGTACTGGAGGTAAGGTTAGTCTTGGAGCAAAATATTCTGTGAGAACAGAAAGTAATTACCTTACAGATTTGGTCAGATCCCTGCCAAGATTTCTAGTCCACTGCACTGTTCAGTGATGACTTAGACTTGACATGAGGAGTCCAAGACTTGACAGGAGAAGAGCATAAGGTCCTCAAGGTAGTGTGAACCTGCTTGTCATGCCAAAGGCAGGAGTGCTAAAATGCATCTGATGTAAGACCACACTGGAAGAGTCCAACTGAAAAAGCTGTATCCAGAGACTTGATTTACAGCTGGATTCTGAAAGCCCAGGTCTCTCCCACAGGTGAGGATAAAAGTGAAACATTACCAGGAAGTCTGACATCTGAGATATAAATGCTTCTCAATATCTAAGTATTTCAGTGGGAGACTGCAGTTTTGTTAGTGCTCTGGATGCTGCATTCTTACATCAAGCAGCAAGTGAAAGCAAGAGGCCTAGTTTGGGTGTCTGAAGACAGTGAGGATGCTGGCATCCCCTTCCTCAGGGCATTCCTGCCTGGAGGACCTTTGCTGGACATTCCCACTCCAGCATCCCAGGTTCATTTGAAGCCACTCTCTTCTGTTGGCAGCTCTTGGCACAGTTGAGCTCACGGCCTGGGAGGCTGTGAGCCATGACGCAGCCAGGCAAAGGCAGAAGCAGCATCTCCAGATTGGGAAGCCCCTTCCCTGGAAGATGCATGCTTCTGTGTTGGCATCTTGCTCTGGAACAGAGCATCAACTCATGCTGCCCTGGAGGGCCCTTGGCAGACCAAGGTCCTGAGGATGCCCAGTGAGAACCAGTGACTTGTGCAACAAGGGAATTTTAAAACTGCTATTTAGAACCTCTTCAGTTTTGTCTTTCTTTTCCATCCCTTCCTCTTTTTTTTTGTCTTTACTTTCTTGGGAAGTAAGAATGCAAATTGTGACACAAAGTGTGGTTTCACATACAACACAGCTGGAGCATTCAGCCATGGAAACTTCTGCTTAAGTATGACTTATTAGTTCTTATTTTGTCTTCTTTTGATTAAATGGAACAGTAGAAGAAATCATAACCATGAGATCTACTTCCTCCTCAGGAAGCATCACTACCTGTCAGTTACTCAATACTTGTATAGGTGTACAAATACTTTTAATATGAATATTTTATAAAAGCCTGCATATTTCTAATTAAAATGAGCAAAAATATAGGAAAAAATCAAAACTAGTTGGCAGATGTCAGAAAGGAAAATAAATGGAGACATCAGGAAAAACTTCAATTTTACTTTAGCTTGCTCACACTTTCAGGCTGGAGTGAAAAGACCTCAGAAAATTTCAAAAACCTGAAGTTTGTCTTGAGCCTTCATCCAAAACATAATTCAATGTAAATGAATTATGATTAAAAAATGAAAAAATGATTCATCTTATTTCTAAAGACAAGCCAGTATTTTTCCAAACAACTCTAATGAGGGATTTGTGAAATAACCATTTGTCTTTGCAGCTGTAGCCTTCTAATTAGACTTTCATTCTAAGGTGAATTTTTAAACCCTTCAGACCTGAGACATTACACACAATCCTCTATAATCTCTTCCTGAGGAAATTATTGTATTATTTAGTGTTCTTTGTGTTGGGTAATTAGAGCAGGCTTCTTTCCTCCTTTCCATTCCTTGTTCTCTTTATGTCCATTTGCAATGGGTTCCTAGGGCCACAGTCTCTGCTGCTTTCCAGGGTATTACTCTGTGAGATGCAGCAAGAAGAGACAGACATGGGCTTGGAGGGATTATTCAGCATGGAAGATTTGGGTTTTTAACACAGAAACTGCAATGCCCTTTGCCTTCAATACACATATCTAGACAAACACAGCATAGCAGCTGCCTCACAGGCTGTAGGAGGAAGTGCAACAGCAGGGAGAAAAAAGCACATGCAGAGAGGAAACTCTGAGAGTTTCCAGATGGCAAACACCAGAGCAGAGGTCAGCAAGTGTTTGAGACGATTGCAGGCAGGGCTTTTCCTCTGCCCAACCAAAGGCTGAGTGTCCTGCTGGGGAGGAGATCTCTGTCTCAAGGCAGGACACAGGCAACTGGTAATGCTTCAACTCTGTTCAAGGCTGTGCCTTTTGGCTCTGCTTTATTTCTCACTTGGCAGGAGCTGGGAGCTTCTCATGGATGCCCTCACAGAATATCAGAGTTCTTTAGACAGCAGTTGTCAGCCCTGGCTTTAAAGGACCTTCAAAATTGTGGGCTCTGAAAATTAGGAAGGATGGCTGATTCCCAAGGCACGAAGGAAACAATGAATAAAAGTAACATTCTCTAGGACTGGCAGCAGAGGCAGCATCTGTAAGGCTTTTTGAGAAGATATTTGGTCCAGCATGCTGGGCTGGAATTTAAGTGCTGTATGCTGTTCCTGGCTCTGCCAGAGCATGCCTGTGACCTGTAACAAACCCCCTCACCTCTGCTTGCTCTCCTGCCTTTTCTAGCACCATTCCTCAGACAAGAACTCCAATGCCTGTGCCACATCTCAAGCAGCTTCTGGTCAGGATGTTTTCTCCAGAGGCAGGACTCAGTGTATTCATGCAAGGCAGACTGGACTGCATTCAGACTTTATTAGCTAATCCCTATTTAATGAGACTGGTAAGAAGTCATGTATATATACACACACACACACACATAGCCTTGTTTGTGCATTATAATATAATAGTGCTTAATGCTGAGGTAATAGGAGCTCTGCATACTTGGAAAATGAAAGCCATAAAAAGTGAATCTTGCATTAGGAAAAAACAAGTAGCCTGTTTTTTAGTGATCAGCTTTGTTGCCTGGGTACCAAGTACAGAAGCTCCTTTTTGCTTCTTGCCAGAAGCCTGTAAGAGTATGCTGTATTTTATTTCAGTCCAGAGCCATTATGGCCATTTATCCATCTCCACAGAAGTGCTCCATTTGCTGCTTCACATAGATCTGGGCTGGCATTAGGGACAATTGCCTGGTGAGGGAACTCGCCCAAGGCTGCCTCAAGGATCTTTCAAGGGAGGATTTGAATTCTCAAAAGCCTTATTGTCTTATGGTAAGTCTCAGAAAATAGTGATCCTTCACCTACCTGCTTTTCTGTAAGCCACTGAAAGAATGCAAGGCTGTGCTGTCCAGCAGCTGCTGGCTGTATCAACCGGGATAGTTGAACTGGGGTGGAGAAACAGCAGCAGAGACTGCTGGACTTGGGATTTTACCAACCTGGAAAAGCTGTGATGACTTGCTGATGTAGTCTGCAGACAAAACAAGACTGGTGTCTTGAGACACCAGCAGATTTAGTGTGATTTAACACAGCATCACTCATCAGCTGAACATCAAGAACTCACTGCAGTTAGAAAGTAGAATACATAAAGCTGAGGTGCTGGCACTTGGGCTAAGGACAGTCATCTTTCTTTATTCTGGGAATGAATTTTCATTTTCTCATTTTGTATTGCAAATCAGAGGATTAATTCTTCACTTCCAAGTCCTAGACACTCTTGCAGAATTAAGCTAGGTTCCTGCCTTCCCATCAACATATCTAATAAAATTGCAGCACCTATTAGGTCCCTGAACAACACAGCTGCAAGCCCCAGAGGCCTTGAGGGGCTTCCACAGCCATAATCACCGAGGAGAAATAATTACATCCTCCTGGAGGAGTGAAACCCAGCTGATTCCATTTAAGCTGCAGTGCAATCTCAGCCAAGTCAACATGCAGGAAAAAGCAGAAATTCTTACTGATACTAACAATTTTTCAGACTGAAATAGCAAATTTTCAGTGAAAGAGAGTTGATTTGCACAGTTAACATTTCCAGGTTTTTCAGAACACCTATCAGTCCTCCAAGCTGCCATGAAGAAAAACACCAAACAATCCTGGTGAATTTTTCCCAGAAGTATGTTCAGTGCTGGGGAACAGGGATTTTCCAAACTTCTGACTCGTAAATGAAGAAGTCTAGCAGTGAAAATACCACAGTTCTCTACCAGTAAGAGATCAAAACACTGGTAAATCTCAACTTCTTCCCACTATGGCAAGTACCTTTGCATTTGGTGGAAAGGCCGAGTCACAGAGAGCAAAAGCTGCTGTTGCTTTTTGCCACTGTTTCTCCTTGCAGAGTGTGTTCCCTGAGGAAGGGCTGGAAATAAACATCTTCCCTAATCGATTCTGTGGAGAACAGCAACTCCAAAAATAGTGTCATTCTATTTAGTAGCATCACCACTACCAAGGATGTTTAATTTGCTAATTGATTGTATCAAATTCAGCCCAGAAATACCTACTTTTCCAGTTAAAGAGAAGGCCCTAAGACTGTGCAGGGAAAATCCTTAATGAGCTGTAGTGAGGTCCTCTGAACATTTGTATTTTTTGTCTTACAGTAAGTGGTTGTAGGAGTGATGGGGGTACACACTAAACTGGGCCAATTACCCACTGAATCACCTTCAAGTGGTGACTGAGATGAGCTGTTTGGCTAGACAAGCAATAGCTTCCTTTAAAAGTAAAAAATTTTCTTCTTTTAACTCCTATACCAAAAGTCACATTTTCACCAGTTAATAGCAGGTCCAGAGGCAAGAATTCACAAAGTGGAGATAAAACCCAGCATTTAAGAAAGAGGTCAAGCACAAATTGTTTTTACAAATCAACTGAAAGGAGGATCAATCAATAGTTTTTAAATTGCCTTTCTGAAAAGCAAATCAGCTTGACCATAACCATTTTGAAGTTAAAGAACTAAGAAATACTTAACTACCTTTATACTAAATCTTATGAAGTGCCAACACATTTAAACAGCTGCTTAATTAGCCTATAAATCAGCTTTAAAATTCAGTGTCTATGAATAAGAAGGTTTTACTCCAGTTCCTTTGTCTGCTCCAAGTTCTCCAAGAAAATGGAAGGAACTTGCCATCAATAGGCAAACTGAAAAAAAAAGAAACAGGAAGTGACTAAGCATTTGTCTCTGCTCACAAGTGTTGACTTACCTATGTCCCCACTAAATGTACCACATAGCACTCAGGGGCTGTCTCACCCTTTTAAAAACCAATTTACATTACAGAAGGCACATGCTGGAGCATGCTTTGCTTTGTTTTCCTTCAAGGTCTTTCCTCACCCTGAGAGATCACAGTAGAAGGGCTGGTGTACAGCTGCAGTTCTGGGACTTACCCAAAGCATCTCACCAGGGAACTTGAATTTCCTCTCTGAATTTAAGAGGCACCACAACTCCCTTAAAGGGAATCACCTCCAATCACACCTTTTATTAGTTAGCACTACTGTGACTGAGTCCTCTTCCCTATTTGGTTCTGAGAAACATGAAGTGACAAATCAGTATCCATGGGTGGTTTCTCAAGAACTTCAATTTACCCTTGGAATACTTTCCAAGATTCCAGACACCTATTACATATCAATATTTTCAACTACCTGCAGAGCCTCATTCTGAACTGTTTTGTCCCCACCCCTTTCCCTATACAGCCATTTCCACTGGGTTTGCTGTGTGCAGCAGTACTGTAAATGAAGCCTTCAGCAGCCTAGAGAAATGACCTGGCTGTTCATACTGGCACACCACATGAAGTGAGTGTAGTAAAATTCAATGTGTGCTGGTACCTTTTACCTTTGCTTTGAGGGTAGTCCACAGGGCAGATAGAGTGAAGTGCTTCAACTAAAACTCTTCCCACCTCTAAAGCTGTAGATTTAGAAACTGATGTTCAGTCTGCTTTTCATTGCTTGCTTTAAACACCTTTCTTTCTATTAGAATTCAATTATATAATAAATGCTGAAGACACATTTAAGTAGAAGATATATCCCAGAGCACTGAGCCTGTATCTCAGTCTGCCTTTGCAAGGTTCCAACCGAGATTAAGGCCAGAAATGGCATCTGTTTTATCCTGCAGCTGTAACAGACTCAAGAATATCAGCAACAGTGTGTTTAAGTGCTTTA
>VZTT01037981.1:44948-90405 GCA_013400855.1 Buphagus erythrorhynchus | reverse complement strand
AGAGTTCACATTATAAATATCTGCTTCTAGCAATTATGTATAACAAAATCCAGCTCTACTCAAATCCTAAAGCCTTGCCAAGCCTCTGCCTACTTTTGAGCAGCTCATCTTAAAGTCAGACCCATAACACTTGAAAGCATAAGAATGAAGAGCACAACATTAAGAAAGCTCTCAGGTATTTCTGCCTATAGAGCCTTTTGCATTATTGCAGTCACAGTATCAGACAGTATATAACTCTATACAAGTTCCACTCTTGAGTACACTCCAGGCAGCACTGTTGATAAATTATTTTTATTATTGTCCCACACATTGAGACCTTCAATAAATTCTAGCATTTCATATTGAAGTGTAGTAAAGACTCATGTAACTGTGTTCTGAAGCACAGACTTAAAGACAATTTGCATATGAATGTTTTGTCTCTATGTTCCCCACCATTTTTTCATCTCAGTTACTCAAAGCACCNCACTAACACACCAAAAAATGTTTTTAATCATATCAACATGCCCTCACCATCTCAGGTCTGAACTCTTTCCATTCAGTTCTGAAACCTAATGCCAAGCACCAAAAAGGAAATTAGTTACAAGCTACTGAATGTCTACTGTATTATTAATCAACACTGACTTGGACTGCACCTGGTACAACACCAGGTGTTTTAAGTCTGTTCCCATTAAGGTGTCAGTTCCTTGTTTCCATATCTTACTGAAAAGCAACTCACTATTCTTGGATAACAGGAAGTACAAAAAAATCCTGTTATTCATTAAGACATCTCTTCATGCATCAGAAGTGCAAGCACTACAAGAACTTCCTCTACTGAAACCAAATGGCTATTTGAGCACAAGTCCAATGAGAGTTTTGGAACAATACCATCCATGTAATCTCAGGCATAAAGGCTTCTTCTTAATACCCAAGGGACCTTTTACAAAGTCTCCACTCCATGCACTACTGTCAAACACAGCACAGATGTGGAAATAAACTACTAAACGACATTAAAAATTCTATATCATACGGACACTGAACAAGTCTAGGTATCTTCAGATTAATGTTCAGATGATGACTTTAAAGGATCAAGCATTGTAACTAAGGAAATTATGTATCTTAGTGCCTTCAAACACTTTGCAATATTCTCATGCTGCCAAGACAACCACCTGTTATTTTAAGATCTAAAGCTCTCAATTCTGAGCAGTTTCAGAGATTCATCCATAAGCACTTGTATTTAGATTTCTGAAGAAAATTGGACCACTCATGTTTTTAAATGAATACTTAATAAAGATCAGTGTTTTGTTTCAAACCTAACAATTATAAATGTTTTTTACAAGACTTTCCCAGGATGCAACTCCCATACATGCAAGGAGATATCAGAAGCCTTTCTACACTTCAGCTGGAACTGAAGCTTCTGCTTTTTTCCTGCCTCAAAAATTTCACTATAAAATACATGAAGTAGTCATATTCTAAGGAAAATTATAAACTGCAAAAATTAAAAACTGCAAATTATAGCAAAACCGAACTAAAACAAATAAATTCCTGTTAAAAGGCCTTATGAGCTGACAAGACTATCCAATGTTTAGACAACTGTTGCACACCAGGCAGCTCAGAAGCTACAATGCTTTTGCTAGTGAACCCAGAGAATTTTATTCTCTCTAAAGGACATCATCTCCTCTCATAACCTAGACAAGAAAATTAGCAAATTGTTCCTGACAGTAATTCTTGAGAACACTGATTCAACAGAAATTTCAGCACTAAGATTAATAGCAAAAAACAACCTATCAGCAGAAAAATCAGTATTTTCAAGCAAAAAATACCACAAATGAAGTTCATTTGAACTTCAGTTCTGAAGTTCAAAACCTTGTTTCCTGTACTGCAAAACTTCTATAAGCTTCTGTCACCAGGGTGGGGCTTGTTTGGACTTTTGTTTTCTTTCGTAACTTTAACCTTTTTTTTACAGGATTGTGGTAGAGGAGAAATCAAGCCATCTCCATTTTCATCTTTGAAAAAAACTGAGGTACCAAACCAGTACATTTTTCAGTTCAATCTTGGTTCAACTGATTGAAGCTGTTCCAGTAAGCTAAACAAAGTTCAACGAAACTTCAAAAGCAGTCATTCAACAACAAAAAATTTAAAACCAGTTTCAACTCACTAGGAGAAAAACTCCAAAACCAAACAAATGCTTGAAAATGTTTCAGATGGCATTGCCAGAAGGCAAAAAATACAAGGGGAGAAAAGTCGCACTTATCAGTTGAGTAAAATGTACTTTTCCCTAGTCTCTGCCAAAATCATTACAGAGCTGAAAACAGAGTACATAACCAAGGCATCTGGCTAGCATGCTGCAATGTTATCCCTTGCTGAAAAAAAAGCTGCCACAGTAAAAATCTAAATTATCAAACCCCATTCAGATGACTTTATGAAAAGATACACTCAGCTAAACATTGTGCTGCAGGAGAAGAAATTATTCCAAATGCAAGAACTTTAAAATTTGCAGAGCAGAAATGATCCAAGCACAGTGCTAATCAGGAACACTTCATGTTCAAGAGCAAGTTCTTTCCAGCTCCATGTACTTTCCTTAGAGTTCATCAATGTATTTAAAAATTAGGGATTAAGTAAAGCAAAGAACTGATGTTCATCTACTTAAGAGTCTAATACTAGACATAGCAGTACTGATACCAATATTCAAAATGGTAAGAAATCATTTAGGGTAGAACTGGGGGGCTGTTTCTTCATAATGTGGGATGCTTGAATCTTTCCAAACTATGCCCAGACACTCACAATGTTGCTTCTGTGGGCCAATAAATTTCTTCATTACTTTGTACATTTTCTAGACACAATCCAGGTGGAATAACTACTGGTTTAAAACAAGCAGGATCACCACATTTCCCTATAATCTATAAAATTCTGTGAAATAAGCAAATTTAATTACTCACTTGCAAGTCATTTTCCTTCTGAGACTGTACAGACTCTCCCTTATTACAGGACCTCTATGAATGAGAAAAAGCAAACACAATGAGAAGATGAAATTTAAAGTTATTAACCTGCAACCACCAGAACAAAGGGAGTAGAAGTACCAGCTACAGTTAACTAAAAGTCTCAACACTGTCTTGGATCTGTGACAGCTACAGCACTAGTATCCATCTGACCTCTGACCACCACACTTTCAACAATTCCAAAATCTTTCAAAAGGATGTGCCACTGAGACCAAGACACTCATGTAAATACCTGATTTTTACTTATATTTTTATTGTTTCCAAGTCTTTCAAAACAAGATTTCAATGCACCATAAGCTCAGAGGAACATTTTTAATTAAGAGAAAATTAAATCCCTCTGCATGACATCTGGGATGAGATACTTCCAGCCAAAGCACTTGAGACACATTACAGAGATTACATAAAAGCCTTAGAAGGACTATTGGAAGAGGCATGTTATGAAGGTAGCAAAGCACTTCCTTTGCTTATTACCTTATTTTCCAAATTTCTTGCAGCTAGAATTTCCTTATTTAGAGTGTGCTGTCTTGGCTATATGTCCAGTGTACCACTGGCTGTGCAAATCCAAGATTTAGAATGAATTGCCCATGTAAGCTAAAGGTGTCTCAGTAGAAACCACAGTATACTAGCAAAACTTTAACAAGTTCCATGCATAATGTATTATGCTAGGGTTGTTAAGAGTCATTATAGAGCCGTTTCAGAACATTAAACCATACTCTCAGCAACTGAACCCTCAATGGCACATGCTTTTAATAGAGCTACACATTTAAAAATTCAAGATGTATTAAAAACCTTGTCCTTTAAAGGGCTTGAAGGTAAGAAGAGAAGGCAAATATCTGCTTAGAATTAGTGACAGTTTGTGGCTGCTATTTATGTTGCAATTCCATCATTGACTGTTTAAACCAGACTAGCTTTAGACTAGCCCATAAAGGCAGCCTGTATCTCCACCTTCTGAACACAAACATTGCATTCACAAAACCGTGTGCATACCTTCCTGTTCCAAAGTTCTAACATGTCCAAAACATGGGTGGAAATATGAACTTAATGGAATACAGTTAAGCAACACCAGCTGCCTTAAGTACAATACAACAAGCTAATGATTTACACAAGCTCTGCAGTTACAGTATTTCAGAAGCTATAGAAGAAGGATAGTTAACAACAATCCATGGTCTTTCAGCAAGTACTTCCCATAACACTACTATATAAGTTTAAAACAAGACAGTATGGAAACTATTATTACTTTATATTACTTTCAAGGAAATTAATAAAGTCCAAACATATTCACTACAGCTAAATGTGTAACTACTCATTAGCATTAAAATAATTTACGGAGGGCTTCTCTGAACAAGCATGTTCTACATCAATACCACTTTCATATTTTTCTTGAACAGTCAGAAAGTTACTCACCATTCAGGAGTCTTTCCTGATAAATGGTGCTCTCAGAATGGTTCAGTTCAATGAGAAGATAAGCACATTAGGCTTTTCCCTAGAACCTGAACTGGCATCTGCTTTCCAGAGGTCATACTGTATAAAGAGCTAGCCAGTTCCAAGAGACCTCAAATTAGCGTTGGAGACAGCCTAATGGCATCTATTGTGCCATTAGAAAGGGACAGTTAAAGCCGTATTGCAGAGTCATCACAAGAGGAGACTTCTGCAGCATCCCTTCCCTCTTTTCTGTTCCCTCAGCACGAAGCATTAGTTTCCAGAAGAAAATGAATGCAGATATGCAAAGAACTTGCAAATATGAATGGGAGCTTGGAGAGGATCAGTCTTCACAAGTGGCCATGTACTCAGCCTAGGATTAGGAAATTCTTCACTATATATGGGCAGGGAAAACAAAGTAAGCAGGATGCAATATTATGTACCAGAAGTTGAAGAGTTTAACAGATTAAAGTAGTAGAATTTGATTATCTTCTGATTCCACAATCACCTCTGAGAACAGTGGTTTAAAATAAGTATTGTCACATAATTTGATCAACATATTTAGCTCACTTGTTCTTGGCAAAATCAATCGATTTCAGTTTTTCCATAACTCTAATAGCCCACTCCAACTAATGTCCAATTCTGAGAGCTATTTACATCAACAGAAGTGAGGCAATTTTAATTACCTGAAAAAGAGAATCACTGAGTAACTGCTAGAGCTTTTTAAACACTCTCTCTACATGGAAACTAAAGAGAAACAGACGTGTTCTACAGCCTCAAGATTTCTTCAAATATTTGTTCAGAGCTTTCTTAATTGTGGGAAGATTTGTTCTCAAAGCCCTGAGGAAGTTCACTACAGTTTTAGTGAGGGAGGACAACTATATTTATTTAGAGCCTGATTTGTGATCATGTAAATTGATTTTAATTTTAATACAAGATAAAAGTCCTAGAATGGGAAACAGTACACATTGATCTGTGCTCAGATGACCAGACAGTGTTTATACATCTGGCAATTTGATACAGAAAATTGAGTTCAACATTTTCTTCCTAATGCCCCCAATTTATTTCTTTTGAGCTGAAAGATGAAGTCTTTTATCAAAAAACCCAAAAGATGTTTGGCCAGAGAATTCTGTACAGAGAAGGAACTTTTATTGCTTTTCTTTTATACATAACTTTGAGTGCTGCTCACAAATTTAAATATAATACAACTCAATTTTCCTGAGCTTACACAGCTTTAGTTATCAATACATCAAAATACTGCAATACTTTGAATTAGATAAATCCCTAGGAATTCAAATCTTAAATCACAACATTACAAGGAATTGCCTCAGAGGTTAGAGGTGACCTGTGCAGGGGAAACTTTTCTAGAAGCTGTTGGCAGACATCACTTTGAACTTCATTGTATGGAACAAAACCAGCCTTAGATTCAGCAATAACTATTTCTTCTTCTAAGGATCTCCCATTGATCACTTATTATCTCTGTCAGACCTGAAGGAACTGATACTAATTTGCTGAAGTCCTAAAAATCTAGCATGTGAAGAATTCCCAATTCAAGCTCTACAAAAGCCACAACTCCAATCTTCTACATTTCAAGTTACCATGCTGTTATGAGGGAGCAGAGAAAAGGAAGGGACATTTTTGATATTTTGTTATTGCTGTAAACATTCAGATGCATGGACAGTAGCTGGTGCTACTTAAAGCTTAGTTTTAAACAATGAAATCCAGTACTAAAGAAAATGAAAGCTGTAGAGAATGCTCCACTTCAGAGATCTCATACTATACCGTGAATCGTGTCTGTCACCTGGAAACCAGAGTGCTCTAGGCACGATCGCATGGGCAAGCCTGCAGCAGAGAACACATGCATATACAACTAAAGTGGTACATTACCCCCAGAACACCCTTAATGCCACCCAACACAAATATATCCCCGTAAGAGGTGCTTGGTTTCTTTCAAGCCGTCTGCCAGTGCCAGGGATTTGTAGTTACTCCATGCTACAAACAGACATGGACACCAACAACCACAGAAGACGTTGATCATTACAGTTACACAGCAGTCTGCATTTTATTTAGTTACACAAAATAAAAGGCAGCAAGGCAGGTATGGAAAAAGATTTACCACAGAACTGTGGCAACCACTTATACTCATTTTGCATCTGCTCACATAGAAATTGAGACCAGAAAGGAACATCAGGTATACTGGTTTGTTTTTGCTCACTTGTATACAAAATTTTATTTTGGCTATTGTAAAGTAACAGAGCCCCAGTGAGTCAGAGTTCAAGGTTCTTTTGACACGTGTAAAAGAATGGGAATCAATCCCTGAGTTACCTTTTGATAGGTGAACTTGAAATTTCACCTAAATTTGAGTTTATTTTTTGTTGATGCCACCTTATGTTGAAATCCTATTAGCATTTTCAAGATGCTGTTTTGAATTTAAGTAGAAACACTATAGTGATATGAATGTGAAATCCAATTTTAAAGTCTGGACATTAAATGGTATATTGTTGGATAACCTTTTGCTCCAGTTGTTAACACTAATATAACCAACAGTTAAAGACATTTGGTCACAAGTTTTACTTCCAATGCTCCCCTTTAAATTTAGCAACTTAGCTGGAGCAAGAATAAACGAAACAGTAAGACATTTCCCTTTTTTCAGTGCAGGACATATCTGCATTGTGCCTCAAACATTGGAGTTTTAATGTGGTTAGTACTTTAACCTGTCACAAGCACAATACTTGTCTTAAAAAAAAAATTCTGCTCAAGGATATGCTCAAGAGAAGTCCTTGATTTATAGACATCCATGCCAGTGCGACCATTCATAATAATGGCCGAGCCAGCACAGTTCATCTCCACCCAGCTCCCCCCAAAACATTCATGCACACAAAAAATTGGCTTAAACATATCAGCTATGACAGAGGAAGGCACAATGCCTTCCCTGTATGGCAGCTTTAGCCAGCTGGCATGGTTTATATTGGATGAGTTTCATGTACTGACATTTGTGTCTTCCAAGAGTCATAATAAGCAAACTGAAGCTATTTTCAAACTGCAAAAAAGGTTCCTTTAAAAGGTGGCTCAAAGAATTATGGTGCCAGTATCATTCATTCTTAAGTTAGTAATCAGGGATCCATTTTTCACTTGTATTCAAAATTTTAACTTAAACTTGTCTTCTGTATGTACAACCATTTGGTGCAGGTTGCTATAGATACAAATATTTACAGTAAAAGGATAAAGAACTGATATCACTGGTTTGTGCTCCAATTTCAACAGAAGGTAAAAATGGACAAGAGTGAAAACATGCTACAAAGGCTCAAACAAACAAGTGGTAACTACTAATACCCAGTGGCAGTTACAGTTAAGTCATTGAGAATTAAGCTGTGATTTTAGCAGAGGTCTCAAAACTCAACCTATTTCCTGCATTCCTTAATTTCTACAGGGTTTTTAACTTAAGCAACTTTACTAAAAATGTCAGATTACTCCCACTTAACAGGCTTGTCATAACATTCTGGTTACGCCACCCAGAAACTCACAGGAATCCTATGTGAGGTTTTCAAAATACCCAATAAAACAGTTTGCTTATATTTTAACTTGCATTTAAGGTAAAGGGGCTGGAAGAGACAAATGTTTATTGACAAAAATTGTGAACCTCAATGCAATCAAAGTTTTACCTTGGGGCTTTTTCTGCTTACTTAATCATTAGTGAACTGCACCAACAAGAGCAGTCATTTCACTGCCACTATGGAAATAAAGGAAGTTAGACATCTCAAAAGATCCTTCAACACCAAGAGCAGAAAGGTTAGAAAGTTATGAACACACTTTCAATTTTCCAACCAAATTAGTTCTGATTTTAGAGCCCAAAAATTTATTTTGATTTCTTCAGTGGATAGGGGCAGAGAAGAGGCAAGTTAAAAAAAATACTCTGAGGGAAGAAGAGGGCAGCCAAATTCTAGAGTTCACTTTATTTTTCCTTTGAAAAATAAGGAAAAGGCCATATTTCTTTACAGCTCTTGGGAAACAGAAGCTCTACCACTCCAATAGTTTTACAGCCCATGTTCCTACTCAAGCTTTCTACATATTAACTCAGCATTACACTGAAACCATTAATATTTCTTAAAAAGAACCCCAACTTAGCATCAATCCTAGGAGTAATTTTGAAAACAAAGTTTCACACTACCCTTTTTTTGACTCTGCTTTTAGTTTCTCATTAAAACTAAAGACTACTTAAGCTTGAATTATTGAACTTCTACACACTTTTCTTGTTTAAGAGTTTAACTTTCCCAACACACATATGGTGTTGTAGCCAAGCACTTCATGCTATTCCAAACCACTGGAATATTTTACATATTTCTGGTAAAGTTTTTTACCACGGGAAAGTTAACAACTCGTATAATATAATAAAGGAAAAGTCAGTAAAGCAATAGTATCTAATAAGAATTTTAATAGTAAGCTTGGTCAAGACAGCAGAAGCAGGAAGAATGGGCTGAAATTTCAGGAACAGAAAATCTTCTGCAAGTATTGGATCAGTTGTTCAAAGCAAGTGACTGAGTACTGGAAAATATAAAATTAATGGATAATAAAACCAGACCCTCCTAAGTCAAATACAATTGCCAACACACAGATGTAATGCTATGAAGCTGCAATTTCTCATAAGGTTAAACACTCACGTTATGATTGCTTATTTACAATATAATCAAGTGTGTACCAGAGATGGATAAGATCTGCTGTACAGTCCTAGAGTCTGTCAGCTTTAGAAGAGACCACGTTTACAAGATATTCTTGCTTTTAAATGTTACTATTTGAAACAGATTTGCCAACCACCTCTCTTAAGGTGTGACAAATTTCAAAACTATTTACATTTTACTAACCAAATAAAAGTAACATTAGAAGAATTCAACAAAACATCTGGTTAAGCTTCTATGCCAGCTATAAGGCATTTCACACATTCAGGAAAGCATGTTTTGGAATGAGATGACTGTACAGTATTGATGTTCACACTTCATTCTTATTCTAAAACTATAGATCAAATTTTCTAGCAGCACAATTACCCATGATATCTAATAAAATGCTTGAGCAGTGTACAAAACCTTCAACTAATCTCCAAGACTGGTAAGTGCTACCAAGATTAAAATTAAGCAGTTTAGTGTCTTGCAATCTAGCTAGTTATGCCAAAGTCCTACATTCTGTACAGAAGCAAATTTTTCTGAAACACCACAGTCCAAACTTAAGACCATAAACAAAACATTAGGGCCCCAACAAACAGCAAACGAGCCTTCATCTAATTCACGCCAGTCAGGATCTGTGTAGAAAAGTGTGTAAATTCTCTACAAACAAACCATAAAGAAAACTGCTTTCAGCTTGCAATCTATCCCCCACCACAGAAACATTCCCTAAAGGATAAAAGTGCACAGTGTCACAAATGAAACTCTCCAAGCATATTACAGTGAAGCTACAGAAACCCTCCCACTCCCAAAGCACTCTATGTACTCACCATCTGCAGGATTGCACCATATAAACGCAGGAGAACTTTCCGTGGTTCATCTGCAACTGTCTCAATGGTATCAGGTAGCGAGCACTGAAACAGCATGTTGCTGAGGCCACCTCTGGAGACAGACAAATACATTGATTGACTAACTTGGATAAGCACACGTTTTGTTTTCAACAGATTAGAAGTGTGCTAAACATCCTTTCGGTGTGATTAATTGGTTTCCTCTAACAAGAAAGTTTTCCAACAGTACCAATAACTCATAACATACAAGACCTCGATAAAACAATGGCAGCTTCGTGCTTCTTAATGCACCAGTTCACCACTCAGAGCTATTGATGCAAATCACGGCTCAAGCTATTAACAAACAGATGTAAAATGCCACAAACAACTATGTAGATGTAAGTAAATTATTTTCAGTGATGCTGGAGTCTTGTCACATATACTTGGCTGCACAAGCAAAACAATGGCAGAGTAAGTTTAAAACCATGCAGTGAATATAAAACTCCAAGTTTGAATTAAGAGCTGCTATTGCTGGGATTGGCAGCTACAAAATTCAGCTAGAAAGATTTAACCTGAATGCCTGCGCTACAGCATTGCCAATGTAAGTCTTACTTCTGCTGTCTTTTTTCAGGGACACATTTTCAATTTGGAAATTTACAATTAAAGCAGTTCTTTATCTGAAATAATTGTTCATGTATTTGACAAATCCAAAATCCCACTTAGATTCTCTGATCTAGCATCTATCTTGATTGATAAAGCTGTGGAAAACAAAACAAATGCTGTCACTTTTTCCTGTAAAAATACCATTGTTAAACAGTAATTACATGAAAAAACCAGCATGTTTGTGTATCATCTGAATGACTGAAGTATAGATTTCTCTACTTTGTGTCTGTCTTGATGAGATTCTAAGTTTCTTGATGTTCTTGTAGCTCTTAAGAACACACATCTACTCAATCCACATTTTCTTTACTGCATTGCCTTTCTGCATTCTCTTAATTATCATTATATTCATGAATGAAATTTTCAAATTTTCCTTCTGCAAGTGATTTTAACATATAATACCTTGCAGTGACCTTGGATTACAAGAATCTACCGCAGATCCAAAATGTAGTGGTTAAATTACAGATCTCAGTCCTAACCTGACATTCCTTTCAATGCTTTTTCAAATATTCTTCTGGGCTCTTTCAACACAGTGGGGAAGCAGAAAAGACTTTCTGGAAAAAAAGGCTACCAAGAAGGAGACAGGACTGGCCTACATATCCAAAGTCAACAATTGAGAAGAAGAAAAGAAATCTCAAGGAAACAGGGTAAAACAGCAGCTGCAGAATATGCTTAAGAAAGGAGACAGAAAAGAACCAGGTGGCTTGGCAGGCATCCAAAAAAGGATGTTTAGAGACAAGATATGAACAAACTTTGAACCATGAAGGTGAACAGGTTGGAAAAAACCACGAGAGACAGATGGAAAGGATATCAAAGGCAGAGCAGAGCCAAGTATTCAAAGGCAATCTGAAGACTGGTTAGTTATACTAACTACACTTCTGGCTTCACCTGAACTGTGCTAGACAGATATTTGTCAAAGAACATTTGTCACCTTTTCTAAGCCTCTGACAGAAACTTTGGTGAAAATATCAATAATTAAATGGAAAAACTAAGCACACTGAAAAATACTTCACAAGAAATACTGGGCTAAAGCTCAAGAATTTGTAGTTATATGACTTCAACAAATGCTCAGCCTGCACAGAAATTCTTTTTCTATACCAGACAAGTCAAAGTGAAGTGTCTTAGGGATGCTGAACTCCATTAAACAGAAGTTTCACTATAGTTTAAGTTCACTATAGCATTTAAGACTTCAAAAGTTACCTGGAAAAGTTATCAAGGAAATCCATACAGGAGCATAATAAAAGGCACTGTTCTTCTGAAAGGTCAGTTGACTCAGAAGCTTATTTAAAGGTCAAAAGGGCACATCTCACTCATACAGACAAAGCTACCAGTTACTTTACTGACAGCTCAAGAACATAATTTTGCAATGTTAATGGACACATTGGAGAATTCACAATGACTGAAACCAGAATCAGCAAACCAATATGATGCAGCTTCCAGAGATGAAAGTGGTGAGAAGACTTTTGCCAAAAAAATCCCAACTACCAATTAGCATAGCTTTACACATTCTTAAGTTTCAGCTGATCTTTTCTTCTGCCAAATTTGGAAACCACCAAGCCATTTTGAAGTGGTGTCTCACATGAGAGGTTTCCAAGAAATGCAAAGATAACTGTGCTAAAATGTAAGGCTTTAGAAAGTAAGTACCAAAGCCAGCAATACACACTAATACAGATGGAAACTTAATTAAGCAACTCAAACTAGACATATCAGACTAGTCTACTGCTTAGGAATTGTATTGATTTTGTAAAAATTCTTTCCCTTCAGTAACTCCTTATGATCACGTCAAGTGAGGAAAAAGGATCTACAAAAACAAATACTACCTGCACTGGGTCTCAATGAGTAGCTGATTTTTCAATAAGGCTTTAGAAATAAACTTAGAAATTAGCAGGATGTGTTTAATTACACTTTTATACATCAGAGCTTTGTCAACTGTGTATGCTCGCTTAGGTATCTAGGGTAGATGTGTGCATGTTTTGTGTACGGACAAAAGTAGAAACATTGGGAAAGCAAACTGACAACAGTATCCTTTGAAACTGTCCCTGACTCTATGTTTGATCAGGTAGAATGATCAGTCTGGAAGATGTGAAACAAGCGGTGCGTAGAGGGGGAAACTCTGAACTAACATCGGTTTAGTTAAAGCAAAATAAAGATGCTATTTAATTCTGCAAAGAAGGCAAAGATCTCCAACACATTACATCATATGGCTTCCAGAACGTCGTCAATTTACATATTTCTGCTGCCAGCGTGCTGAGTCACAAGCACTCGTTACTGTGTGCTGTGGAAGATGACTCACATCACCGGTACACCGCGTTTACCTGATGACTTCCCCGTGCGGAGCAGCCAGGCAGGGAGCTCGGGGAGCGGTGCAGCGGTTTCTGCCGGCTCCGTCCCTCTCAGGGCCGGGCGCGGGGCCCCTCCCCCGGCGCGGGGCCGAGACGGGGCCGTCGCGATGCAGCCGCCACCGCCCCCGCCGCGGCCAAGCCCGCTCCCGCCGCTCACCAAACCCAGTTCGGGAGGGATTTAAAAGAATAAAATGAAATCAAAGACGGAGCCCCTCGCCTCCCCCGCCGGGGTCGGCTCGGACCCGCAGAGCGCCCCCGTCCCCGCCCCCTGCATAAGCCGCCTCCCCCTCCGCGCTGACCTGATGGGGCTGATGCGCAGCTGCTCCTCCCGCAGCCCCCGCCAGGCCCCCGGCAGGAACTCCTTGCACCACAGATAGGCTCGGCGCCGCGTCCGGGGGTCGAGCGGCGGCGACTCCTCCTCGAGCGGCGGAGGCAGCGCCGGGGGCGGGGTCGCGATGCCACCGCCTCTGCCCGCGGCGGTGGGATCTTTCCCCTCGGGGTCGGGGTGAGCCAGCGGTGAGGGTGGCTGCCCGGCCGCGGCGGACCCGCGGCCAAGGAGGAGTCCGAGCGGGGACGGGTCGGCCTCGCCGTTGCAGAACTTGGTTTTCATGGCGCGGCGCGAGGGGGGCGCGGTGGCCGTTGGAGCGGCGGGCGGGGGTGGCAGCTCGTGTGCGTTCCTCCGCCGTCAGCACCGGCGGCGAGTGAGCCCCGCGCTCGTGCCCGGCCCCCCCTTTTATACGGCGTCTCGGCACGCGGGCCCGCTCGCGCCTCACGCTTCACGCCCGTTTGCCTGTGATTGGCTGGAGCCGGCTCTCGGTTCCGCCCTGGGAGCGGGGGTGGGGTGGGGAGGGGGGGCGAGGGCGCGCGCACCCGGCTGGCGGCGCCTCCAGGCGTCTGTGGTTGGTGCGCGCGCGTGAGGGGAGCACGAGGCGCTCGCCCCCGGGGCGGGGGCTGAGCCTGAGGGGAGCGCTGAGGGAAGGTGAGAGGGAGGGAGTGAGGGATGGAGGGAGGGAGGGGGGAGAGAGAGAGAAACAGAGACAGAGAGGGGGAAGGAAGGACGGATGGAAGGAACGAAAAGGAGGGAGAGAGGGGACACCTCACGGTGCACTGTGCCGTGGAGCTGCCGCCGCTGGGTCCGCGCTGATGCGGTGCTGGCCGGAGCCGGCACCCCCTCAGGCAGGGCTGGCCTTGCTTAGGGCTGCACAACGCGCCGGTGTTATTCACTCCGCGACGTGACACCGAATTATGTGGGAAATCTCCGCACGGTACGAAGTGCAACCCACAATACACTTATTTAAAGTCCGCTCCTTACTGAAAGTTTCCGAGTTACTTAGTTACTGTGTGAGGGCTGGCTCATGCCCGCGTGGTAAACTGGTCTCTCGTGGCTCAGGAGAGAATCGTGCCTGAGCAGAAGGGTAAAGCGACGGGAGCAAGAATGATATCTACACCGCAGTGCATTCGAGCTGAGTTTCTTATCGTTTTGGCATTGGAAATACGCGTTCCTGTTTTGGGAAAGGCCAGCACCTGCCTTTACGGTGCTTCCCCCGCACTCCCGGGTGTGGGAGCGGTGATGTCACAGCCCGCTGCAGGAGCCGCGGCTTTCGCACCCCTCCGGCGGAGCGGGTGGGATTGCCGCTAATATCTTATATCACCTCGTCATAAATGAGCAGTAAAGCAATAAATCCCTTCAAGCCTTGAACTACCTCTGCACTTCTCCGATTTTTCCCCCCCCTCCTTTGGCTGTTTACCCTTGATGGTCTTTTTCTGTATATGCGAGGCTCGCGGCCTTTTGTAATAAAAGTTGCCATTATTGTGGTGATCGTTGTTAAAGCTGTGGATTGCTGGGTTGTGAGGGAGTTCCTGACAGGCTCCTTCCCTCATCCTTCCCCAGACTATTTCACCACACGGACTGCTCTCATTCTGTTGCATGCTTCACTTTCGGCACTCTAGTGCTGGAAAATCCCCAAGGAGCCTACGGATTTTCTGAGAAGTAGCAGGAAAGCTCCAGAACTGGCTTTGGAACAGGCTTTGTGCTAGCAAAGCAGCTTCAGCACAACCAAAGCTGTTTTGGCTGAGGCATACCAGACCCTAGTTAAGAGGAAGAGTGATGTATGAGTTAGGGATGCCAAACTGGGACAGAAGAGACAGAGATTTTCTTTTCTCTTTATACCTCAGTTCTTCATTTGTGAAATAAAATCCTTTAACTTGGGCACAGATTAGGCTGCTGGAAAGGAGACATGCAGTTACGCCTGGAGATGGCTACTCAGGATTGCAGAAGAGTCCTTTCTTTTTCAGGTCCCTGCTCAAGTACCTGATAGCATCACTGATGTTGAGTAACTAAACAGAAAAAAACATGTGGGAAGAAGTGGTGAAAATAGCAAAAAAAATTTGCCTTACACACAGGCCCTTCTGTTTCCAAGTGCTCGAGCTTCACACTGGTTTGTCATGATAGCATGAATAGCAGGACTTGTTTTTTTTTCCTAATTAGAGTTATTTGACTGTTTTTTTTCTAGATTGCTATCAGTGTAAAAAGAAAAGGCAGTAAAATCAGAGAAAAGAAACATTTGTTTTTCCTGGATATAGAGAATTCTACACACTTTTATTAGACAAGAAAACTCCACCTTGTTGTTACTAGCTATTTCACTGACAGTTGTTCAAAAGCTTTGCTTCGAAACCTCCAATAATCTCTTCCAATGTATCAGAGAATTTAAAAGGAGATAGGAAAATTATGAACTATTTTTTTACAACCTTTTTATTACAACACACCCTTTCTTAGTGTAAGTTTAGCTCAGGTTTCAGTCTTTAATGACTTCCGTTTTGATAAGTATCCTGGATCCATGTGAAGGCCACATGCATGTTCCCTTTAGATGTTTGCTCTGCTCATGGCACCATTTATTGGTTTCATGCTTTCTTAGCGGTGAGCAACTCATAGCCATTCATTGTTGATTTTACAGAAAGGGTGTAACTCACTTGAAAACAGTTCACTGTGTTTTCCAACAAACATGGTCTCTCTCCTGGGGGAGAGTGGACAGCCACAATAAAGGCAAGAACAAAATACTTGTAATAGAACTTGTGATAAGCATAAGCATTGTGAATTATCATAAAGAGGCTGCAGGTTTAGTTGATATGAAGGCAAATAGGTATGTTACTTGACAAAATGATTTTTATTTCATTATGCCTAAAAGTAAATATTGGTTATTGCTTAAGATGATGGTCATGCTTACATTGTGGGTAGGAGTTCTTTTTGCCGTGGTACCCTGCATTGTGCATTTCAAGTGTGGTTGGCTGGAGTGGGCAGGAAGTAATGCAGCAGCAGTGGCACAAGCTTGCTCTGACTGAAACCCTAGGCAGCAGTGCTAGAGATATGAAGTGCATGGTCTGAAGGCATGATTCAAAACTCAGTAGAGTATGTGGAAAGATAGTAAAATAAATCTGATCTTAGCCAAGAAAATTTTCTGCAGTTGTCCAAGAACTTCCCCAGTTTGGCTCAAAGCATTCAGGAGGAGCAATGCATCAGAAGTTTATACTGCTCTTCTATGCAGTATACATTAAACACATAGAGTGAGATACTCTCCTTAGAGAGCTCCTAAGATGTACTTGTCATAAATTTTAAGTCCACATTCAAATAAAACAGTTAGGAAAAAAGAAAACAAAACCATTTCTTCTACTTATATGTGCAATTTTTTTCTGCTCCTGAAGAAGAATCAATTACACTTAGGTAATGCTTGTAATCAAATTTAACAAAATTAAGGCTTCTGCTAACTTCAGAATATATTGAAACTTAAAAGGTATCAGAAGTAAAAACCTTAAAGAAGAGAATTAAGTATTGAATTAGTGGCTCAGAAGCTCCAAGACTGACTGACTAGTTGAAGTACTGAACTTGGGTTTGTGAAGCCTGATTACATTCTCAGCAGCAACTGAGGTCTGTTTCCATTTAGAAGCACCTTGTTGTTAGGAGCAATGCAATATCCTATCCCATGGATTAGTCAATCAACCAGCCATCTTCTTCAGTAATGGGAAAAGGCAAACGTGTCTTCACGATCCTTATGCTGAATTTTACACCATAGCAACCAAGCTGCATTAGCACACTTTTGTAGCAGACGTGGGTTCTCTATTTATGTTCAACTTCTGCCTCAGTCTAATAGGCTAATTTGATGTAGCATTTAATAGATGAGACCTATTAAGAGAATAATTCCTCAGCTGCCTGTATCCCCTGGAAAATCTGGCTTTAAAGCCTGTGAAGGAAGTACCTGAGATAAGGAAGTTTAGGCCACAGACAAACTCATAGTGACTAATTCTGCTGTAAGCAAGCTACAAGCTGGACTAAGCTTTCCTGTTCTGGTGTGAGCAGAGCCTTGAGACTTTGTACAACCTCTGCCGTCAGCATGGAGGTAGACAAAACTGCTCATCACAGAAATCTCCTTCCCCTCAGACAGTAAAACACATTTTTTTTCTCTGTAATTTACTTTGCCTTCAACTCCATACCATGACCGTGTAATCTGTTACTTCAATGGCTGAACAGAATGTAATTGTCAATGGGTCCACTATGTCCTTTGAAGTAATGGAGACACTTCCACAAGTCTTGATGGAAATTTCTATTTTTCATTGCCTTTGAATGTAGCCTTAATCATATATTCAATCAGGAAAAAGTCAATCATGTCTCTTGTATATGACAGTATAACATGAGCCTCTTGTTAATTTATTAATTTGTGTGATTTAGTAAAGCTCATTGGAATATTTTTTCCCATTTTTCTGTAAAACTTGTATACCTGCAGCAAAGGGAATTGCAGTTGGATTGATGCAATTTTATATGATTTTATTCACACCAATTGCATTGTTACAGCAGATATTTCTTCTTGCTCACAAAAAAAAGCAAAGTCTATAATTCTGACTCATAAAGCACTCAACTTCCTTTCACAAGTCTCTCTCTTTTATTCCAAGCAGCAGCAGATTTTACTGGCAAGATCAAATGCCATCTAAGGCCAGATCTGCCATGTGGCATAGAAAGAATGACAGGGTGCAGATATTTATTTCAGCTGGAAAGCTTGCAGACATCATAATAGTAGTTGTTGATAGATTGTTGATTCTTTATAGAGCAGTAGCAGGTTGATAGTGAGTTTGTGAACCCATTTCTGAAGCTAGGCTGAGCCTGCGACCTTGACGTGGGAACTGTGCAGTTGTTGCAGCCTGGGTGAGACTTTGGGGCTGTCCTTGAGTCTCTCAGCCTCTTGGCTTACCTCCTCAGTGCACTGCTCAAAGTGGAGCATTTTGCCATGGCGAAGTACTTCCAGCCTAGTCCTGCATTCAGGTTGCACTCGGAGCAGGGAGCCTGCTTTTGTTTTTCGACTCTTTCGTTCTACACCTGGTAAAACGCTTGCTTAATTTTCAATAAAAATGAAGGCTCCTGTTTCTTATTCCCTGCATCAACGGCCAAAAAAATGCTACTTTGAAAGACAGGGAAGATTTGCAGGTTTGCAGTTGTGTTAGACACCTAGGCAAGATGCAGCTGCAAGAGAGGCTCCACAGCTGTCCTCCTTTCCTCTTCTCTGTGATAGGAAGAGTGGTGGGGTCATGGCAGACAACATTCTCCTAGATCTATGTCTCCAGGAAAAATACTGCATGGAAAAATAGACAATAAGCAGTCTAGGGAGAATAGGGGATCATAATATTTCACCCAAAGGCCCCTTTTCTTGTCCCTTCCCAGAAGAATTTGCATCTTCTGTGCTTTGACGCTGTGAGATAGAGAATTTCAGGACTCAATTTGAGACAATCATATGTTGTTTTATTTTCCTGCTGTGTTTTTTAGTTTCCAGCACTAAACACTGGCAAAAAACCGAAGTGCAACTTTGAAGTATACCTTGCCAGAGCACACAGGGTTAAGAAGGGTAGAGGGGAGGGGTTTACCTTAGACACTGCTTTGTATTTGTGTCTGCTGTGAATGCAAGGGGTGTGTTCCTCCAGAAAGCAGCCCTAGCGAAAGGATAATAATATGCTCATTCATTTGCTATGTTGGTCTAAGGTAACCACAAAGACCTAGAGCTTGTACAGTGCCAGGTACTCCAAGCAGCACACTGAGATAACATTACCTGGCCCTAGTCCCAGAGAATGACTTTTCCCAGAGTCAAATTGACCAAGCCTTTATTATATTACAAGATCTTACTGTGCACTGATTTGGGCTCATTGAAGAAGTACATCTGTGAAACTTTCTTAGAATCTCAGATTTAAAAATCCAGTAGTAATAAGCTAAATATTCTCTTATGTCTTTTAAAAACTCTAGCTTTGAAACTCCTGGTTGTGACATCTACTGTGGTACAACACCAGCTTCAGATGTAGCTGCAACCCACAGAACAATACACCATGACGTGAGTATCACTTTTACATACAGGCTCTTCAACATCTGCTTTACTTTTGGATGAGAGTCAAACTCTTCCGCAACCCTATCCCAGCTCCGCCCTCACCCCCCCTCCCCGATCCCAACAGAGTTCAAGAGTGCAGCTACGAAACCTTTGTCAAACGAGATTCTTGTAGCAACCTCCTTCCCCAGCCTGGGGACTGCGCAGAAATCCCCTTGCGAGGGAGTCCCTCGCAACCTATGCTCAAAGAAGAAAACAGTTGCTATAGTAACCAGTTCTCTACCTGCACGGAATTGGCTCGCTCTTCCCTCTTACTCTTCTCTGGTTTTATTAGTTCTGGGCGAGAAGCAGCTCGTCAGGTCTGGGCTGTGTTTAGTTCTGCAGGCTGGAGGAATGCGTGGAAGGCACTGAGGGGGCGGGGGGTCGTCACCCATCAGGTGGCTATTGCTTGCTAACTTTGCCTGCTGAAGAATGTCCAGTATGAGGGTTGCCAGCACTGTCCTTTTGTGACAGAGCCACCCGAGCTGCAGAGAGACAGGCACTTCACTTCTCCTTCCTGCCCCAGCTTGTGGTGGAACCTTACTGCCATCTTGTCCAAGAGCAGACCCGCCACTTGCCATCTACAGGCTTCCTAGCACATCCTTCGCAGCCTCACTGGGATAGATTTCAGTGGAAAAAGAAACTGAATACAAGTTTCTTTTCTTTGACAGCACATTTTTGCAACTTTTCTTAGGGTTAAAAATTACCACAAAACACTGAGAAAATTCTAAACTATGCTAAATTGTATATATTCCAATATGTCTGCTATGGCCAGGCATTAGACTAATAGTTTTCTGCATTATGAATTCCATTGTGGAAGTGTATAGTTGGGAGCCAAACAAACCTGCTGTAAGGAATAACATTCCAGACTGACTTCTAGTTCTGCCTGTGCAACACAGACAAATTGCCTGCACAAGGTGGGGCGTGTTCCCCTGACAGCAAGTGGACTCAGGAGGGTATGATGTGGTGACTAGGGAGGGGGAAAAATCCATAGAATTAACTACTGTAGATGTAGTTAGTTATGGCCACTAATAAGAGGCTGCAGAGGATTGTGTAGGACAGAGCAGGTAGTGCACTATAACAAGGCACCAGGCACTGTCACTGCTTGTATTGAATGCTCAGAGCCTGCATGCTGTGAAGGACCCAGAAGCATTGGCTGGACACCGGGACAGACTAGGCAGGAGCAAGCCAACTAGAAGACTTCCTTCTTGTGCTCATGTAGCTGCCATTACCATGATAATAAATGCTCCATATTTAAGTACAACACAATAAAAAGATTCCAGAACACACCCACATCAATATGTTGTTGAACAACAGCCAGTAATAAAATAGAAATGTGCATACATTTCTAAAACATTTCAAAGTCTATTATTGATCCAAATAATGAGATAGGTCACAGCCCAATCTTAAAATGATTTTGACTTCTAAAATATCTTTTTTTTTTTCACTCTGTTTTTGCTTGTTATGCAACAATTTGCTATGCTAAGCATGCATGGCAACGGACTAATAGCAAGCTGAAATAACAGATTTGTGATGGAACTTGCAACTCCAGTACTGCTGGTTATTCAAGCATGGTGCAGTTTCCCCCTGTGTTAGGATGTAAAAAGGTGGATTCCAGATATGGATTCCAGACACCATAGTTTTGACTCAGGTGCTGATTATGCTTAAGCAATTGGCATAGCTTTTATGGCATCCTGGCAGTTTCCCATTTAAGCCAAAGAATGGTTTCTAGCTGGTTATTTCCTCATGGGCCATTACACCTCTAACAGTCAGCATAAGGAGGTGGCAGAGGGAAGTTTTGGAATCTTTGGGGAGCCACGCCTGCAGCAATGGCAACAGTGGAACTCTGCCTGGGGCAAGACACATGTTTCTAGGCAAGAGCTTCACCTCTTCACCTCACTCAGACCTATTTGTTCCTTGCCAGTGATAACAATTAGCAGTCTGAGGTTAAAGAAAGGTCACTGAGTTAGAAAATGATTCCAAATAGACACAGTGTGATTATTCATGGTGAGCTGACTGCCAAAGAAGTGGTCACTGGACTTGGAGTACACACGTGGAGGTAAACACAGGAGGGTCACCAGAATAAAGATGTTTGATCATTTCAGGGGCTGACCGTGTTCTTCTTCACACACGTACACACATTGATTTTCAAGTGCTCTAGCCTGAAACCTAGAAAACTACAGGTCTTGTCTGTTTTACACGTACACTGACAATTTCTTAGCCTAACTGATGAGATTTAAGTTATATTGCTATTTATAGGAGGAAACACATCACTCTAATTTTTCTGTGCTCATTTATTTTATATATATATATGTATAAATTCTCCCAAAAGATGAAATAGAATTTTTTATGTCAGTCCTCTGACCTAGTATCTTTGACTAAAAATATCTTGTTATTGTACAGGTAGGTCCTTAGATTTTCAATAATCTTTTAATTGCCATATTGGTATAAAATGAGTGGAGTGGATTTTTGTGTGAAACACTCAAAATCATCCAGATAAATAGCCTTCCTTCAGAAACAGTCACTGATAATGCCTGGGAGATGAGGGTAACAGCCAGAGTGATTTTGTGATATGCCTAAACAACCTTAGTGTAACAGCCGTAGGCTGGCTTTTGACCCCAGAATTAAGATCACTGTTAATTGTTACCAGAATAGTGCTGTACACTACAGAGCTTTTTTATTGTACTTTACAGAGTATTTTGAAACACTCATGATAACAATTACTCATGATAACTAGAAAATACTGGTCACCATGAAATTAATCCAGATTAGAAACCCTCTGAAAACAGAATGAAACCCATTGCCTCTTTAAGCAGAGCATGTAGTATTCAGTTACAGGTATTTAACAGATGTATGAATTAAATGCAACATGATAGAATTAATTTTCCCTTTCCATTCTGATGATAACATGTGCTGACTGAATTTACAAATCTGGTTTGTTATGTATTAACCAGTCATCTGTGAATCTGATTGGGTAACACAGCAGTTGTTGCAATACCAAGACTCCCATATAAATCATGCTTGAGTCCTAAGTCAATATTGGTTCAAATATTGATTCCCATGAGAGATAGGGCTGCAGCTGAAGAGGTTACAGGTGCCAACTGAACCACTTCAGAGAGGACTGCTCCCTCCGTGTTCATTTGAGATCAACATCAAAGTGCTCACTTCAGTTTGGATTCATGAGAACAGAGCGTTTGCCTTCTCTTTTGATACTGACACTCTCTATCAGAACCTAGTTTTGATGTGCTAAAATCAAAGGTATCACATTGTGTTTAAGTACTAAGTTATTCAGTTATTTATATGCCAGAGAGATGTAACATCTGGGAAGAGCAGAGTTAGACACAAGTTCTTCTTTATGGGGCACTAAAAGCAGGAGGGGAGGGGGACATGCAGGTATTTTTTCCTGCTTATAGATGCTGTAACAATTGCTAGACAAAAATAAATGAACAAGCAGAAAAAGGAATGTGAAGTTAAGGAAACATTGAACACCAAAATGAAAAACTGTCTTCAACACTTTGGAAAATAGGAGTCTCTCATCAGTTTTAGGAAGCTCAAGGGAAAAGTAGTGCCACATCCCATTTGTTTTTACTCTAACAAGAGGTATTGTGAACCACATCTACACAGGCAATCTGGTCTTCCATTGCAATACAGTGATTTCCCTCACTTAGCCTTGAATCCCAACTGTTCTTCTGAGTACGACAAGCACAGATCCTTCTGCATAGATTTTGCAGTTAGAGATCTAAATGAGAATGAGTTTCCCCAGTCTACTGGGCACTGCTGTCTTGGCAAACCCTTAGGCAGCAGATAGAGAAAAGAGCATGTATGCTCCATTCCAACCAGTCTGAATCAGTGCACTGTGAATAACATAAGCCAGGTGCTCTAAACCTTCATGTGTTGTAGATACTAATTTTAAGAGTGGCACTGTAATTGCAATATTGACTAAACCAGTTGCTAAGAAAAGGGTTTATACCACAAAAATGAAGTTCCTATTTTGAGCAATTTAATGTAAGTACATTTACATAGAAACAGCTCAACCTGGCCTACTTCTATCTCTTAGAATAGCTCATTGTTTCTATGATTTAAAGGCACAGAAAATAAATCTATGCATTATCATTCAGACTACCACTGCTTTCTTAATAATATTTGTAACAACTGTTGGAATCAATGCTTAGAGCATCACACCACATGAGACATGATATAAATCATAACATTTGGAAGTAAATAATACCTAACTAGTCACTAAATTCAGACTAATTAAAATAATAGAATATCTTGAGCTGGTAGGGACCCATGAGAATCATAAAATCCAACTTTTGACTGCATGTAGAGCAACCTAAAAAAAGGCTAAACAATCTAAGTGTGTTGCCCAAATGCTTCTTGAATATTGACAGGCTTGGTGCCGTGACCACTTCCCTGGGAAGCCTGTTCCAGTACTTGAGCACCCCTTCAGTGAAGAACTTTTTTCTAATATCGAACTAGCCCAACAGAACATTCTCTAAGTGGCATCTTTACTGTGATATGCTTTCCACAATGCCATAGCACATAGCAGAAAATTGTTCCTTGAACTCTGTGCAGACTCTCCTTGCCATGGACACATCCCATGCATGCCAAACTGAATACTTTTGGCCTGCAGTATCTGCTGTGGTTGAGCCTCCCTGTGCTCCATGGAATGAAGAATAGAGCAAATTCAGTTATCTCTCCATTCCTTCTAATTGCCAGTCACTGTAAGACAAAATTACTAGATGTGTCATTCCTCAGCATGTTGTGCAATTTTAAACCCTTTCCTTACAAATGTAGTTAGCAGATTGCTCTGAATTGCACAATCAGCTCCTTTGTCCACTGGTTGACAAACTAGTGAAGTGTTAAGGATCATTTTTGCTATTGCAATCCAGCTGCTGTAGCTGAAACAAACATGGTGGTTCCCAGCTCGTTTTAGCCATAATTTTTCCCCCCATATCAGTTTCAGGTATTCAGTTTGCCAGTTCTCTTTAAAATAAGCTTCCTTTTTGGGACAGGATTTGGCCAGGTGGAAGTCTGCCTTAGCTTCTCTTCAGACTTTGACATGGGGCTGACAAATCCACCACCTTGGAAGAGCAAAGGACCTCCAGCAGCAGCATATAGGACCTCTCTGTTGTGAATTCCAGTAGGACACCAGGGATCTCAGCTATACGGCTCAACAAAACATGTCATGCCCCACAGCCAGACATCTGATGATGCATGGAGTGATTCATTGCTGCATCTGAGCAGAGGATGAGAGTGACCACAGCACTTGTTCCTCTGCATATCATGGTGGGATCTGTGCCACAGCTGCCTGGGAAAGCTTGTGCTGCCATTTGGAGAAATGCCAGCAGCAGATTTATTTTAGCGGCAGCTTGGAGAACCAAAGCTGTGTGGTACCCAGCAGAATCACAGCTACATTAGACATATGCTGAAACAATTAATTTAGGAACTAACTTCAAGAAGTGCTGCTCTGGAACCGATGTGCACCTTTTCTGCTGAGAAAAACAAAAGATCTCCTGAGCCACTTTGCAGTTCTCAGTGCCACATGGGAGCAGAAAAAGTATTGTAAGCAAGGTGTGATTGATTGTTATGTCATTCCCTCTCCACCCTTCTCTAGTGCTGGGTTCAAGGGGGTAAATTTGTACCAGTGGCACAGCCATTACTTTAAGTAGAGGATTTTCTCCCAGCTTCTCAACAATAGCATATAAGAGTAGTGTGCTTTCTGGGCATGTGTAATATCAAAAAAATACTCTATCTCAGCAATTGGCTCTGCTATGAGAAATAATTCTAGCTCATCAACTATTTAAAGCAAAAATTATTGTAATTACAGGTTTGCACAAGAACAGGAAAAAATCCAACTTAATTTTGACTCCAAGCACAATATCTATAAGATTCCTGTCACTCGGAGGTTTCAGGACTGTCTTACTGAGCATTCAAATAAGAATAAGCTCTTCCAAACACAAGTCATTAATTTGTTTTCTTATTCCTGCACAAAGATTTTGCCACACATTGTTTTGCAAGGCTCTTTTTGCAAGGACCTGCATTTATGCTAAATGAAGAGCTAGTGGATAAGATTTTTTTCCTTGTGGAATGATGAAAAAGCCCACTTAAAACTTTGTAAGAGGTTTCCTTCTTTCACATGTAGCATAACATGCCAAGGCTGTGGCTGCCAAGGCTATTGCTAAGAAAGTTTTGTTTCAGGGATGAATAAATTGCTTAGCACACTGTCAGGGTGTGCAGGATGTCAGTAAGATGCTCTCCATGCAGAAGGTTTGAAGTGTGAAGCTATCCTCTTGTCTTGTGACCAGAGAATTGTGCAAGACAATTCTCCTCCTCCTGGAGGTTCATTGTTGAGAACATGACAACAAAACCACAGCCACATAGTGTGTCAACACAAGAGCAGAACCAGGTCAGCTCTTCCATGTCATTAGCCTATTTGGCTTGGGACATCCTGTATTTGTCTTTAGGAAGATATCAGTATCCCCTTACCTGCCTGTCCATTGCTGTTTCCTGGCATAGCCCCAGCAGTCCTGTTATCCCAAGGAGGTGAGAGGCAGAGGTCCAGCAGTGATGACACCAGGCTGGGACAGGCCATTCTGGCACTTGTGCATGACCAGTCTGTCAATGCAGCCTGAGGGATGCTGCCAATCCTGCCTCTTGTTGCCCTTCAAAATTGCTCCTCGTGGCTGCATGGCTGCATGCCACAGAAAGACACTTCTCAGTTAAAATTCAAACTGAATTTGTAGCCAAAAAAACCAGCTCCTGGTCCCTTCCTGTCCTGAATTAGAATCACTTTAAAACAAATAGGGTGACCTCAAAAAACAAAAATAGAAGTGCTATGCAGTCATCACCTGCCTTCCTAGAAAATCCAATTTCCATCATTTGCACATACTGGCAAGCCTCACAGGAGCTTCAGTTTTGTAAGGCTACACAGTCCAGCAAGTCAGCCCTGAAATGGATGACTTGCTGCCTGCAATGTTTTGTCCCCCAAACTTAAGGAATCTGTTACATCTATTTTTCCCTATTGAAAAGCTATCCATTTTCATGTAAACTTGGTAGAGTCACAATTCCCATTCACACTCTTATTGTGATCCATGCCTTCCTTCCATCACAGTGCAGAATGACTTGAGTCTCAGGATCTCCCATGGGATTTTATTACACCAAGGGTGGGATTTCACCACAGACACCTGCGTCTTGGTTCACCCTAAACTACTGTGTGCAGTCAACACCACCAAGGGTGAGGTTTACCTAACCCTGAAAATTCTTCAAACAACTGCTAGTTTCTTTCCTTTGGCTATTAAAGGAACCTTTGGCTATTAAATCTTGGTGTTCACCTCTACATTGCAGATATCTAGAATGATGATGTACACCATGAAAAGTGAATTCTGAATGAAAAGCGAGTTCTGAATTCTGTCTGAACAGGATTTGTCCTCCTGATTATTTTCTCACTGTTCACACAAATGAAGGGAAAGCTAAGCATGTCAGGAGCATGCTCTTTTTTCCAGTAGGAGGGCCAGACTTCATTTTGGTTTGTAACTTTTGCAGCAAGGTTTCTTTCTTGTAAAGCACCAACATAGGAGATTAGAGCCATCTAAATTCTGTATAGTCCTCAACATCTTGGATGAGACAGTCTCTGTAATGTCCTTAAAAAGCATTTGCACTTCACAGAGATGCAAAGTGCTTGCACAAGGATCAGTCCATGTGTTTTCCCAGTTCTGGCTCTTACAGGGGCTTTTTGGTCAGACACATCATTTGCCTTCTTTGGTTTCAAACTTGGCCATTTGGTTGTGATAGGGCCTCCTTGAAACGACAGAAGACTGCCATGCACACATAGAGGAAGAGGTAGCAACTGCTAGAGGCAGCAACACGAACCTGTGAAAAGTCTACCATGTCTTAATGGCGAAAACAAGCTAGGACAGAAAGGACATTGTTGCAGATTTGCACTGGGAGGGTGGGAATGTGTGTTGGCCTGCTAGGAAGAGGGCAGAGGGCTTGTTTGTAGATGACGGTCAGGATTAGGTAGACCAGGTTGCCTGGGGAGGGATGAAGGTGTCTGTGTCTCTTTGTTTCTTCAGAAAAGAGCTAGAGAAGTATCAGAATCAGCACAAAGATTGAGCACATATTCTGCAAAGACAGAAAGGATGGTATTTTCTGGTTTAGCCTAGTTGTTGCTTTTGGCTGATAATCAGTAAAAATAAAACTTTACTGTTATTATTACCACATTTGAGACATCGGTGTGAAGGACAATCCTGCCACCAGATAGAGAATAACATAGGAGAGAATCTAATAGCTCTCTCCTATCCTTTTCTCTTAGACTGTGCTAAAATGACAACATTTCCTTATCTGCAAACTAACAATAGCTCTGCAGCAGGATAGGAAAGTTAAACAAGCCTTGAGTAAAGGGGATGTAGAGATTACCCCTAGGCACTGACTAAAGCTATAGACCACATATTCTTCTGGGGGAAAAAATCAGCCTGAAAAAGGAGCAAGTTTTGAGGTGTTACCTAAAACTGTAGTCTTGTGGCTCATCATGTTCCAACTTCAAATATCTTCCCCAGGTGCTGGTCACAGGCTAGCAAGATCACAGACATGAAGTTTTTAGCCTTTAGATCAGAATGTGTTCCCTGTCAATAGTAGATAATGCTCTAGCAGTGGATTTCATCCATGCAACAACAAAAATAGGAAAGAAACCCTGACATTGAGCCAGTTATCAATAGACAGGCACTGCATGGTGACTGAACTAACATGCCCCCAGGAACTGTCCTGCTATGGAGAGGTTTTCTGCACATGGCAGGGCAAGAAGTAAGCTGAGAAATTTCTGCTCTTTTATTTATGTTCAGAATTAGGTAGTTTGCAGCTGAATGGTAAATTACTTCAAAGCATTTTTAAAGGAAAGACTGAAATGTAGCTTGCAGCATGTAGTTTCCTTGCTAGGACTGCATTAACTCTGAATAACTCTGCTGCACTGCATCCTGCTAAGCAGAGTAGAATCCTTCTACCTCTTAGAAAGCTTTTGTGCTTCTAGTTACTAAAATCACAGACAATATACTTTGCATTGTACTTGTATGATTCTCCTCCCATGCTACATCAACTTACTTAAAATATTACAGACTTCTGAGGAGGGCCTTGTTCCAAGATGTACTTTTTAAATGTTCTTAGCTTTCCTCTCTGTAAGGTGTGTGGTGTGTTCTCCAACACCCACCCTTTGGCCTTGAGAAGCCAGTCCTTTAACAAACCATGCCACGCTCTGTTTGTTTTAGTAATTCTTACCCAAGGTCTTTATCTTAGAATCCTGTTTGTGCAGCTTTGGACAAGATTCAGTACTTGGAGGGGAGGGTGAGTGAGGTGGGAAGGATTTTTTAGTGCCTTTAGTATTTAATATGTTATCTCACCTGTGACTATTAAGTAGATGATTTACAAGCTTGTTGACACTGAGATGGTGTGAGTTTCTGCCCCTTTACAGTAGGTGCAAACACAACTTGAAAGAGCAGCTATAGGAGGGGTAAGTGCTACAGAGAACTATGGTTTCCAGCCTGTGCACAAAGCACCCACGAAGTCTTTGGAGGAAACACCATGGTGGGTAGACCACTGCAAGCCCTTCACCTGCTCCTGGTAGGTCTGTTCACAACAGCAGCACAATAAAATCATATCCATCTTCTCTTGCAGCTGCAAATTCACAGCTTACAGTGCTACTCCACACAGCGAATTTGCTAAAGAGAGTTGTGTATCAGTCCCTGACCAGGACACACTTGCCAAGGCCAGGCTGCTGCAGCCTAAGCAACATGAGCTGCTGCTGTGGGAGCTCAGCAGCACAGTGCAGGAATGCCTGGAATGTTTCAGTCAGTAGGTACTTCAGAGATCCTTCTCCAGGAAATGCCTGCACTTCTTGTAAAAGTAGTCCCCCAGCCCACTGCCCCTCTGAAACAGTAACAGTGGGCTCCCTCTTCTCCCCTCCAAGCCCCACACAAATCAAAATTTTCTCTCCAGCTCGAGTGTTAACCCCAGCTCCCCTTGGTGAGGCAAAATCATTATGGGAAATGAAAATTCCACAAATCAGCACATGCCAGTGTCCTTCCAAACATGCCATGGGTCTGGATACAACCTTGGAAGGCAGGCTGCTTCTAGAGGATGATCCCCTCATGGCTGTGAGGCCAAATCCTTGCAGCCCATCAATTCAACAGCTTCCAACAGCCAGAAAAAGAAGTTGCTCATCTGCCTGTTTCAGGCAAAAAAAGCTGTCATAGTTTTAAAGACCATCTCTGCTTTTGTAGTAATCATTCCTATGCTGCCTCCATCTTCCCCTATCTATCCAACAGTGAAACACCTTGCAGACACTATGAGTTAAATTTTCTGATGAGCATTTCTCTGATTTCCCATAACTTTTAAACTTCTCACCTCTGCAAACCAGTGCTTGGTGAAAGACCTTTGTCCCTACCACACTAATCACCAGCCCAGCATATCAAGGACTTGCTCTCCTGTGTCTAGGGCTGTTGTGGGAAAGAAGAAAATGGAGCCCTCTTTAATACATCCTAAAAACACTTCCTGAACTATTCTAACTGTGAGATACCTTTGTCCATTGGATTAATTCTTATCATTTCTGGACAGATAAAATGACTGTCAATAAACATCTTTTGCTCATTTATAATTGGTTAAGAAACTTCACTTCTAGAAGGAAAGAATGTAAATCACTGTAGCTGGCACTTAAATTGACAGGAAGGGTAGAGGTGACAATTTGAGGGGAAATGAAAGCAGGGCTAATTGCCAATGTAGCAGTGTAAACTTCTGGAAAAACACCAGTCAATAACATCTCCTTTCTTGTGTCCAGGTTCACTTGTCTTACTTGAAACAAGATGCCATCAACCAAACCAAACACCTGAGGTTCTATATCACCATCTGCCCCACTAATGAGATTTGTGTTAGGAACACATGACCAGGGACAACTGAACCGGCTATTCCAAAATACCTTTTAGTCACCCTGTGCAAATAAAGGTCTCCTAGGTAAGCTATAGGTACATATCTTGTACACTGGCAGGATATGCAGAGTTTTCTGAAAGAAGAATTAAAGCAAATTTCAGTGTTTCATACACAGTGGCAGGCACAGTTAACTGACTTGCTGAATATAAAATACTAATTTAATATATAAATATGAGAGGAAGGAAGAAATCAATTAACTTAACTCTAAATTCCCCTATGCTGGAAATCTACTAAAATCCAATAATATTGGTGTTCAAAGCAGAGATTCCTCCAATGTTCAACCCATTCATTGTCACTGTTGACCTGTAGCACTGGCAGAGGGCAGCTCAATCCTTCCCAGGCATGTAGGGCATGGAAAGGCTTGTTGGATAGGATGCCTCCATTTCTGTATCATGAAACCCCTCCTGAGACAAGCTGCTGCTGCCTGGGGCTCAGCAGAAAGGGGCTCTGCCAAAGCCATCAGGTTTGGGATCCTCCAGCATGGCAGTGTTAGACAGACAGAGCTGCAGTCCTGAGCTGAGGAGCCTGGGTACCAAAGCTGCAGCCCTAGCCCTGCTGAGAGGTGGGGTGTCACTTCCAGCTGGAACGTCCAGGACTGCAGTGTGCCAGGCAAGCTGCCTTGGCCAGCTTTCCCAAATGCTGTGCCCAGAGACAGACTGTCCAGAGCATGCCCTACACAGAGAACACCCTTGTTGTGCTGCAGCTATTCCTCTGGGACCCAATGTCACACACAAATCCTGAGCAAGGAGAGAAATCCATCTGCCAAGGACATATCCAGAGAAGCTCTGAACTGCAACAGGATGGGCAGCACCCAGTCACATGCTTCCTGTTAGTTTTGTACTCCTGTAGGCAAGAGAATCCATCCTCAACTTTTCCCTGTAGCAAAGCTGAGTAATGGGGCCCTGCCTAGATTGCTAAAGGGAAAGTAGGGCCTGTCCTCCATGTGCACAGAAATGAACTTGAGGAAAAAGGTATAAAACAGCCACCTGAGCTCTTGCATACCACTTCTAGGGCCCAAGAGAGAGTTACATCAGCAAAATTAGGGCAGCTTCAAGGTTTTATTAACTCAACAGTGCACTGACATCCACACTACAGGCTTTGGTGAACCTGCCAAGTGTGTGGTGGAGTTGGTAGGACAGATTTCACTCGGTCTCTCAGTGGGTCTGGTCTGCCACTGACTAGAACTTCAAAGAAGATGAAAAATGTTACCTGCTCAGACTAGCTTGCATAGATGGTGTCACAAACTTTAGAGGAGGAGTTAATTTGACATGTCTTAACTTGTACAGAGAGAGAGGAATTTCCTTTAAATCATTATTGCTCTACCAGCCACAAAATCTCAGATTTCTGTTTATGCATGACATGTCTTCAAACAAAGGCTATACTATATGTATGGTTAAAATCCAGACCCTGGGAACTGCAAAATCGACTGTGTCTTCTGAAGAAGTAGCTTGTAGAAGAAAACTGAACTCTGGAGAAAGGGTAAAATTTTTCACAAAATTGGGAGAAGAAACGGAAAAATCCCTTACTCCTGTATTTCTGCTTTCTACCACATAGTGTGTGTATTTCAGTCGTTCACTGCATGAGAAAATGGTTGCACAGTTGCCTGAAAATCTCAGTGCAAGGTCCCTCCGCCTCAGCATAGTTTAGTCTCGTTAATCTTTCCAAGGTCTCCCCTTTCCACTGTCTGTTGCCCTTCTTTCTCCTGGGCCACTGCTGTCTGTTATTCTCTCCTGCCAAGGTGACTCTTACCTCCGTTCTTGTTCCATTCTTTCTACCTCCTCCCTTCTCCTGTTACCATCTTTCATGCAAATGCCACCCACCTTCTCTGTTGTCTCTTGCTAACTCATCCAGTCTTTATCCCTTTCCAGAGCAGCTGAAAGGCAGTAGAAATAGGAGAAACAACAGCATTCAGACCTGGCTACAGGACCAATGTTTCTGCTGTCCCTCGTAAGTGGAAGTCTTTGCAAAGAGACTTTGCCTTTCTGCTCTGGGTGAAGACACTGTGTTCTCACATAGTGTCTCAGTTTGTAACAAAATGTTTGTACACACTGACTGTAAGAGCAGAGGAGAGGCAGAGCAGGAAGGACTGGGAGGCTGCGTTCAGTTTGAACTGCAGCAAATAGTACTTCCAGCTGGGAGTAAGGGCAGTCCATGGTGACAGCTGCTCTATTTCTGATTCACAGCCCAGGAGGCCTCTATTTTCCACAGCCCCATGTTCAGCAGGTAGCATGGCACATGCACTTCTGCAAATGCCAAAGCAGACAAATGGTGCTCACTCACTGGCAGTGGTCTGGCTATTGATATTCCAAAATTAGAGATTCAGCTCCATCCCTGCACACTGAGTGCAGCAGTTTAAAGCACCATTGCCACCCTTGCTGCATAGTTTGTTCTCAGTGCATGAGTGACATAGGATGTCCTCTCAGTGCCCCAGAAGCAGGACAATAGCACAGGATTTACAGAGCCTGAGGGAATGATTTGCTGGAGCATACAGTGTTGGCCTGGTGCCACTACCATGGAGGTCAGGGTCGAATCAGCCACTGGCTTATGAAGCAGCTGGTACTATTGAAAAATGCCACCCCTGGGCTCTGTGAACTTGGGCTGCTTTCTCTATCCCACAGTAGAATTGAAAATATCTTTCATCTGCAGCACTGTGGAGAGGATGGGCAGTAGAGAAGAGCTATCTAGACAAATGTCCTTTTCTTCCTAATAGGACTTGGGAGTCTACCCTTTGACCAGACTCCAACACAAACTTACAAAATCACAACCCTTTAAACAGGAACTTCTTTCCTACATAGATGTGTGTGCAAGTAAAAGTGAGAGAGCCCAGCAGTTAGCAGTTGTCAGAACCCATCTAAGGCCACATAAAAAACTTCAGTTGAACTTAGCTTCTTGTAAGAACCTATCCTCTTTGGTAGTTTTTCTCCATGTTTAAATGAATTCCCAGACTCAAGCAAAAAGGGACACAACAAAAATCCTGGGAGACCCACTCTGCAAGATTGTCACAGTTTAAGCATCACTGTTTGCTTTTAGATACAGACATATCCAGGTACTGCAATGCCAGCAAGTAGAAGGCACATCTGAAAATAATTTTAAAACTTAAGACACACAATTGAGGTAATGAAACATGGAAACAAAGAGCTAAAAAGACACCAAAATGAAGCCTAAAGAGACTGGCCAACATCAACAGACAAAATCTGCTGCACACCCAGCCTTAACAGGAAGCAGGAATTCCTTAACTAGGCATGTCTTCTGGACAAAAAGATTATAAGATTGAGATTTCAAACTGTCTAAGAGTCTTGTCCCTTGGGTGGTACCAGCCAACAGGTCAATGCTGAGATGGCAAAATGAAGTAATACATGCTGTTATCTCAGAGCACATTACAAGGCTGGAGGTAGTATTGGTATTTATGAGGTGGAGATGGTATTTATATTGATGTTCAAGTCATGCTTTTTTCAATAAAAATGTAATTCAGTGGCCCTACAGTGATTCTTCAGCTGTGGAGGTCCAGAGTCCAAGGTCAGGCCTTCATAAATGGGAATTTACTCATGCTCAGCTGACTCAGATGTTGCCCTTTGAATGGACACATCAATGATACGAGTTAAACTGCCTCACCCACTTCCACTTACCTCCTTCCTTTTTAATACCATTTTGTCAATGCAACCTGGAAGCAGAGATGACAACTCAGACCTGCAAGAGTGAACTTTGGCTGCTCTGTGAAATGTTTACCCTGACTGCTGTGTCGTGTCACCCACCAGGCTGCAAAATCAACACAACCTACATGATCTGATGGTTCAGAGAACACTCACCAACAGGGACAGAGCAAACTGTCATACTCCAACTAGTGCCTTGTGAACTGCAACACTGCTCAGGTGTAATATACCTCCATCTAAAGAAAGGACACATATAGCTTTACATCTCAAATCCCACTGTGCTCATGTACAGAAAAGGGGACGTAAGCATGGCCTACATCCTGTTAAATGGGAGTAGAGGGGGCTACTCACAACACAAGCTTTTTGCAGGTGCTTGCATGGCTGCTTGTACTAACTTAAAAAAGGCTATACTCTTAAAAGTTTGCCCTGTTTCAGGCAGTGGCTCTAGAACAGTGGCCTCCTAGGAGTGCTATTAGCACTGATACCTTGCACTGTCCTCAATCCGTCCTTCAGATCCTTGCCTGATGCTCCCTGGAAAATTTCCCAGTGGTTCAGCTGACAGTAGCATTAAAAATCACAGCATGTGCCTGTAGTCCTCTTTGTATCAGACATTCAGAGATAGCACACTGCAGAGATGTAATTGTTGCAGCTATGTGCTCTTAAAAGACTGCATCTGTCCCAGGGAATGTCTTCACCAGAGATGACCATCTCCAAGCAGACAGCTGCAGATCTCATCCACTGAAAAGAGCTTATTCCCCTAACAGCTATATAGCTTCAAGTTTTTGCTGCAAAATCTCCTACTCAAGTTTTGCCCTTAATTTGAGGGCCATCCATGCACAAAACCTCTTAGATCTTTCCAGTGGCATACCAAATTAAAGAGTAATACTATTATTCATGCCAGTCACTGCCACGACAGGCTCCCTGGCACACCAGTTTCCCAGGAATGCTGTTGAACAGATACCTTGTGCTGTCCTCCTCATCTTGTCCTTGAGAATTCTGCCCATTATTCCTTGGAAATTTTCCCAGAGTGGTTCAGCTTACAGCAGTGCTAAGAATCACAGCATGTGTCAGTAGATGGTTTTATATCAGGTGCACTGGGATACAATGCAGCAGAGGCTTGAGTATCACAAAATTAGCTCCGTTATATTCCCCCCTTGGTTTTAAAAAAAAAAAAAAAAAAAAAAAAAAGAGAGAGAGAGAAAGGAGCAAAGGAAGGAATAAATACTGAAGTAAGTCAACAAGAAACCACAATCCATTCCTTAAGTGGTAACCAGGCTACTGTGCTTTGGAACTTTTCCTGATACAACAAAAGACACCATGAAGACAGGAACTTTGGCAGCAGTGGTTTTGAACTCCACAGCCCTCAACTTTCCTCTGTTTTTCTGTGCATATGTTACTGGAAATATAATCATCTGCTAGGGAAGCAGTCAACCTCCAAATGGAGACCTAAGCAGCAGCAAGCTTCTGGAAGTTACTATTGCTAGAATGAAAAGGAGATTTTCAGCAAAGCAGCCCTAAATTCCTGAATTAACTGATGTCCTCCTTTGCCTGACCACTGTCACCATAGTGACCACAGGAGCTGCTGCCGAGCCGAGCCACTGCCCTGTGGCTTGAGAGGCGAGTGGGGCGCTGTGCTGGGAATGAAGTGACTTTGACTCAGGGCCCGGTGATGGAATGTGGGCTGTGGGACTAGGCACTGGGAGCAGCCTTGAGCATACTGTGGTGGGAAAGGTGGTTTACAGAGAAAAGAGGTGCAATTCCTGCCCTGAATGCCAGCCTCGAAGGGCCAGCACTGCCGGAGCGGTGGGAAGGTTACCAGAGGAGTCAGAAGGTGAAGCAAAAAAAGTTGATGAAGATGCATGAGGAAAGAAGGCGTTGACAATACAGCAAACATGGTTAAGCTGGAGCTGGAATAAGCAGATTCGTCCCCCCTCGACATCATTTGTGTGGACTGCTCCCTCTCCTGGGGAAAACTTGACCAAAAAAAAAAAATATCACAACCCAAACCATCCTCAAGCAAACAATGCTCCCCCAGCACAAGCAGACAGCCCCCCTGCTTCCAGGTTCAATTTGGAGAGGGCAAGGTACAAGACCCCTGTGCTGCCCTTCCCAGACAGGCTGTGTCCTGGCTGCAGGAGCCCGGGGTGGTGAAGCCAGCTGTGACCTCCAGACTCGTGCACAGCTAAGCCCTGCTCCAGCCTGTGCAGAAAACAGCAACACTTCTCCCTGCTTGGTGCTGCTTCCAAGCACCACCCAGATCATCCTCCACTCTCAAATCTCTGGAGTTGTCCAGTGGTGCAACAGGCGAGGATCCAGGAAACAGTGCTTGCAAGCACTTTTCAGAGTGAATGCTGGAGTACAATTTCCTCTTTGCTGGGAATTGGACAGAAATCACCAGTTCCAGTCTTTACTGCTGGCAAAGACTGACAATTTTTAGCCACAGAAATAAATTTTAGAGTCTGTGAGTGAGGAAATGGAAGGACAACCTTTAAACATACTCTCATGGTGAGAAATATTCACCACTTACTTAATCTTTGCTGCTTTAGGATTCCAAAGTCCAGTTAAAATCTTTGCAGTGAAGCTAGCTCAGAAGATCTTGCAATAAGATTAGAACCAGCTGGTAAAAAATGGCACATTACTGCAGCCAGTAAATACCCACATGAACCAGCCCTAGAGAGGTGAAAGGCTGTGCTGAGCTTAACAGCTCATGAGCCTATACCAGACTGGCTGATACTGGTGTACGAGTGATGCCTCTTCCTTCTAAATCCTTTCCCAGTTGATAACCTCTGGTGTGGAAAAGCGATGATTTAAATGCACACAATTAAAAATGAGAAAAGAATTATTTCCATTTTACAGAGAGGGGAACAGGCTTGCCTGTAAACAGAAAACAGTGACAGAGTGTAAAAAAACAACCAATCAAATACTTTCTGAAACCCTGGAGTTTGACCAAAGTCAACCACCTTGTCTTCTTGCATGTGCTAGGACAGCTTTGTGGAACTTTTCTTCCTAGTGTTGCAAGGATGTAAAAAAGCCTTGCTTGAGTCTTAATGATCTTTGAGAGTTATCATATGATACCATGTCAGGCAATCATGCAATCAGCAAAGGTCACAAGACACACAGCCATTCCTCTTGGCTTTACAGCTGCTTTCCACAGCCAAGACTCCTCCTTCTTACACCATTTTGAAGTCAAGTGCAGCAGCATTCCTGCCTGCCAAGCACTGGGGAGCCCTGCCATAAGTCAGGCCCTGTAACGGGCACATAATTTTTTGTGTATACAGGTGCCAAAAAGAGAACCATAATGGATTTGCAACATCTAATTAGTCTAAATGGATTCTTACTGGCTGCAACTGCATCTGCTTGGCAACATAAAAGAGGTGTAAGTCTCACTTGTACAGATATGGTAGGTTGGGGCAGGGATGAAAATTTTCCAAAAGACAAAAACAAATGTAGGAAAGTAATTGTTGCCCTTTATCTTCTACAATCTAAAAGAAAAAAAGATGTGTTCTAATAATTTTACTGTTCTAACTATGTGAGATACAGGTACCTAATTCAAGGCTCATACTACATACATAAAAATTTGCATAAGTAGGAGAAGTCCTTGTCTGAGAAGCTTACAGCTTTATTGGACTTAAAGGCTTTATTAGGTGATGGGCAGGATCATCTCTGTTTTGCAGACAGATCACAGATCAGGAGCCAGACTTCGAATGCTTCAGTGATGTGTAAGGCAAGTCTAGTAAGGCCAGTCTGAAGGAAACACAAGAACAGAATTAATAAATATAAGGTGGAAAAGTTCAGGACTATAAAAAATAATACCCATTGCAATCTTCCCTGAGCAATGCAGCCAAGAAGTCTTGATTCCCAGGCACTCAGACAAACTGCTCCTTTCCCAGAGACTGCCCCTCTGCTGCTGGGATTGCAGCATGGAATAGCAGCATGGGATGGCGCAGATTCCATAGTGAACAGTGCTGTGCTTGCCACCAACCCACCTCGACCACAGATCATGTGTGCAGTTTGGGAGGGCAGATTCCCTTCTGCCTCCCTGGTCTGCCTTCTGGCAGAGGCATTTCTCAGTAAGTTGTGGAAAAGATCAGTTCTCAGGGCCCTTAACTCATTGATAACTGTTACTACTCAGTCACTGATTAAAAGCATCTAAATATGCTGTTTTGGTAGATTTTATAGATTTGGTAGAGCCTCCTATCTCCTCACCTTCCTTTCTGCGAGTCAATTTGACTTTCTGGAGCACCCAACCTAAGCCAGACTTTCAGAGCAGATCAGCATTTGGGTACTGTTCTTTTTCGAAACATGTAAAATTTGGATTCTGGGACCCAGTTCAAAGGCACACAGGCAGTTTATAATAGCCAACCAAGATTACCTGCACCCCTGACCATTGCCACCCCTGACTGGATGTGTCAGTCAGTCAGTCAGGAAATTCTTAAACCTCCACAGAAGGTCTTTGCACTTTAACCAGTATTTAAGAAATCAGTGCTATTTCAGAGTGTGTCACTGCTCTGTTCCCATAAGGAACTAACTGCTAACTGTAACTCTGATCTCCTTCAAGATCATTGAGATATGTGGTAGACTGTTGCTGCATTGTTCTGGGTAATTCTTGATCTAAAAAAGGGATGGGCAAAAGTAAGAGTCTGCAGACTAAACTCCATGGTTTCTCTGAGAGCAGCAATGCAGGACTGCAGAACAAAGAAAAACAGACACATAGCCTGGGTTGAAGGAAGGTCAGGTAGTGTTCAGCTACATCTTTCAGTTTTTGTATTCATCCATAATTTTTATTAAGACTTCACATAAATTTTTCTACCACGTCTGCTCAGATAATAAATACCTCACTGTGTGTGGCAGAATAGCAAGTAAACCAACTGAACTGAGAGAGTTCAGTATTCCAGAAAGAGATGCTGCCTAGATGGCCAAGATCTTCCTACCGCTGATAGCATGGAGGTGCAATCCCACAGCAAACACTAATTTAAAAGTACTGCATAGCAAAGGACAGGCAGCAGCCAACTTTCTCTCACTTCATTTTGGGAGCTGTCAGACCAGCCAACAACCCTTCCCCCTCAAGACCCCATACAGCATTCCTGAGGCAAGTGTTAATACTGGATCTCGACCAAGAAAGAATTCCTATAGACTCAGGAGACGAAAGGAGGATGATACACTGCTTGCTTTTTTCCACTCTTCCCCTCATGCCCCACTGCTCCTGCACTTGTAGCACCCCTTGCACAAGCACCTTTAACACGGTGGCAAGCGGCTCCTAGCAGGATGCAAGGCACAGCAGCACATGTGGCCTGCCTGCCCTTGGCAAACAGAAACAGCAGAAACTCGAAAGACAGCCATGGAGAAGGCTGGAAAGTGCTGAAGGGGGGAACTCCTGGTGGAATGCAAAAGGATTAAAAACCGGCAAGAGCACAGCAGCATTCAGCATCAAGTTATTCCCAAACTGTTCTTGCCGAGCATGGCTGGTTGTTTTCTTCCCCCATCTAATGCTCAGATGCACTCCTGGGATACCTGATAGTACAAAACAAATGGCCAAACAGCTTGTAACTAACACACACTGGTCTCTTAACTGGGAGCAGGGCTGCATGGCTGAGAAGTCCCTCTCTTGGAATCTTAGTGCCACCTTGTGCCGGAAACGGTAACAGTCAATGGATAAAAGAGTTGGTCCGGAACAGAGGAGAGAAAAGGGAGGAGAAGCCGTCGTTGGATCAAAGCTGCATTAAGTGTTTTGTTTTTTGGAGAGCTTTCCTCTTGCTACAAACCAGCATCACTCCCAATATCCCGCTGTAGGGCCCCTTTTATGAAGGGACAGGTGGGCTGCAGCGAGCAACTTTTGCAGTTTTGCCCTGACCCCAGACAGCGGCTCCGAGTCACACCTCTGTCTAACCGTGCACAGATAGGTGAAGCTGGCAGATGCCAGCTCTGTCCTTGGCACAGGCAAGTCCAGGGAGAAACACGGCCTCACCTCAGAGAGGAAAATTTTGAGAATTACTGACATCCCCTCTGGAGCCTGGTTTGCAACAGGTAAACTTGTAAGCAGTGCAGGTGTAGAAGATGAACTACTAAAATGCAATAAGCTTTTTACAGTGCAATTTCCAGAAGCAAAATATTGCTATCCTAAACCAATGCACAGGTGAGAGGAGCCAGCTGGCTTCTTTCGGGGATATAAAAGCAGACTATGAATTTATTTTTTCCTTTTTAAATTATTTTGAGACTTTTCTCTAAATATGGGTAAAAATTCCATCTGGTCAAATTTGAACTTCTGAAAATGCTGGCTTCTCTACACTGTATAGTCTGCTTCATGGTTTTGTTTTTTAGTTTGTTCAAAAATGAGAGGTTATTACTTTGTGAAAAATTGTATTTCAAAGTCAGTTGTAAAGATTTTGAACTGCTGTTGATCAGCTGAATTTTACCTTTTTACCCCATGGACCATCTCTGCAAGTTGGCTATGGAATTGCAGACAGTATTGCTTTGAGTTTTATTCATTCCAGGGCTTCTTTACAAACTTAAAGGAGGAAAAGAAAAGCATTTTGAAAAATATTTCTGTACCAAGGTAGGAATTCTCCTGGAAAGAAACAGGGTGAAAGTATCCTGCTAAAGGGGCAGGATGAATGAACACAGAAGTATACTGACAGGGATGGGGCATCCACAACTTCTCTGGGCAACCTGATCCAGTGTCTCACAGCCCTCATAGTGAAGAATTTCTTCCTAACATCATGCAGTTTATAGCCATTGTTCTTGTCCCTTGTCCTATCACTTGGGAAATGTCCCTCTTGAGCCTTCCTGCAGGCCCCCTTTCAGTGCTGAAAGGTGCTCTAAAGTCTCCGTGGGCCCTTCTCCAAGCTGAATAACCCCGGCTCTCTGAGCCTGTTCTAACAGTCTCTCTTAGTCTCCAGCCTCATGGAGTGTAGGGTGCCCCTCCTCTGGACCTGTCTGTGTCTTTCCTGTGCTGAGCACTCCAGACCTGGACACAGCACTCCAGGTGCGATCTTACAACAGCACAGTAGAGGGCGAGAATCACTCCCTTGACCTGCTGGCCACATTTTATTGGATCTACTAGTTTACCACCAATTCTGGTGTAGCGTGGCCAAACATGGTAATTACACAGAATCACAGAATATTCTGAGTTGGAAGGGACCAACAAGGATCATCAAGTAAAATTCTTAAATGAATGGGGAGTGAAGCAAAAAAGGACTTTTTAAAATCTATAAAATCAAATAAAATAATAAAATCTAAATGAAATGATTCTAAAGAACAGCAACTCACCATAACCTCCTTACTTTGTGAAATCAAGAGTTTAGGAAGGGCAACAGAGATTATGCCAGGCCATAGGTTTACTTAAGATCCAGCCCAAAGAAGAGAATACTCATGGGGGAGGGGGATTTAGGAAAAGGCATGACACTAGAAGATAAAATGTAAACTTTGCTGACTTTTAGTAGGTTTCATTCTGCACAGCTCCCAAACTTCAACCTTTCATTTTAAAAAGGGCAACCAACCATACAAATATGGGGAGCAAAATTTCTGCTTCTGAGCTGATTTTAAAGAAGGTAAACTGGCACTATTAGGCAAAATGCACAAAAAGAAACCAGAAAAAAACCCCAGCCAACAGGAGACATGAACATACTTTGGCTATGTAACTGCACGTGACAGGATGCTCCCAAATTTGCAGCCAGCCAGCCTGCCATTTTCATAGTGCTTGGGATTTCTTTTATAGCCAAACATCCTGTTACACATAATACATGATGAGCTGGCAAAGCCCATCTATAATACGCTTTCTCCAGTTCTTCAGCCTGCTAAAAGGTGATGTGGTCACCCCAAACCTACTCAGCTGCGGCATCTTTTCTTACCAGCATGCTTGGCAATGAGACGTCAAGGCTAGACACAGTCCCCGATCATAGTCAAACTACTATGAGCGCCACAGTGCTTTGAAACATGGCCAGGTAGTCAGATTCTCATACAGGTCACAAACATACACCTTCCCCTGCTACTAAGGTTATGGGAACATTGAGATCCACCAATTCACACATAGATGATGAAAGAAAAATGGCCACTTTCTGCATCAGGGGGCACAACTGGGCTTATGGAAGCCCTGCCTGCGTGCCCCACTTGGAGGAACACAAACATCTGTATAGCAGAACATGGCCATGGAAATGACTGGAGGTTTTGTTCCAAATTCTCTAAGACAGGAAGGTTGTTCAATGAAGAAGACCAATCCAGAGATCCTGATGCCCAGAATTACTTGAAGTTACCTTCTCACTAAAGGAAAAAGACAGCAGCTCTCATTAAGGGGCTGGCTGAACTATGAGTTAGGAGGATCATCCACTCCAGGAAAACAGCATCTCCCTCTAAGGGCAGGATTCACTTACAATTTTTTCTGTTTTATCATCTGCTCTCATTGCCTGATGCTAATTTAGCAAGCCCTAACCTTGCTCTCAAGCACACTGGTCATAAGTACCTACAATGGTGGGCACTGTTTAGTTGCTTCATTGACCCCCTTTCCCTCACACATCCAGGTGAATGACATTTCTGCAAACCAACCCCTCCACTACACCCACCAAGGCTGCCAGAGGAACACTGAATATGAACCTGCAAGCAGATGCAGCAGGGGCACAGAAGGGCTGCAGGTAAAAGTGTTCAGAGACTATGTTCAGCTTTTGCTGGTACAGCCAGAAATGCTTGTAGAGCATCCAGTGACAACATCTGTGAATTCAGGAGGAAAGAGCTGTATTAGCGTCCTTTGTCATCAGCTGTTTTCTGGACACTTCTGACTTCAAGGCAAGCCCTTAATAACCCATCTCTCTCCTTTAACCCATTTTATGATATAGTACAATTAAAGACCTCACAAGACAAGTCACCACAGCTGTGAGCATACTCACCAAAGCATTTGTGTAGTCTTCCCTGAACTGAAGGCCAAGGTGTGACAGTATAAGCCATGAACTGCACACAAATATCCACCCACCTTCTAAAAACATACACACCCTGGCATGAAACAAGGCCTTTCCCAGGGAATGACAAAGTTCCAAGTATTAGGTTCAATTCTATACTTAATTCTCTCCACTAATGCTTTCACCACTGGTAACACAGTGACCATGTAACTCAAGCTCTTGATCTTCAGGGCAGAGAGAATTGGACTTGACATGAAAATCCTGAGCAGCCAACAGCAGATTCAGCTGACCCAACAGCACTTGTTTTAGGATGAAACTTGTGTTTCTACACCCCTAGATACAAAAACTCAAAATCTTAATGCACAGACAAGTAGAAACACAAATACCACAGACCAAAGCACTAGAGTTGTCAACTCTGATGTTTCAGACCTGTTTGAAAGAAATGGCTTGGAAAGCTGATTTACACATACAAACAATCCATTGTGCCCAAAAGTTTCCTAACATTCTTTTATTAAAAACCAAAGAGCCAAAGATCGCCCTGATGCTCTTCATTGTTATAAAGCAGACTCTGAAGTATTAAGTGAACTATGTATGAGCAAAGAACTCCAACTGATGCAGAGTTTAAAACTAGGTTTACAGTTTCCTATTTTATTGGCATGGATGTATTTCTAAACTTAAAAACCCTTCTGGCAAGTTATCTCAATTTCTTATGACAAAATTTCTCACAACACACAAATATTTACAACATATACATATTTTTCATTCTTTTACAACTGGTTCTTAAAAGACAAACAATTCTTAGGTTACCACAGAACAAAAGCTGTGACTTAGTTGTTTTTAATTTGATAAAACTATCATAAGTTAAAGTGAATAGATTTTTCTTTAAATTCCTTGTAGCATTTTACAAGTGCAACAGAAAAATATGAAGAACCAATTTAGGATAGCTGCAGTTCATTGGATAAATGTTGCCCATCGTAATCACATTATTTCACAGCAAATTCTTGAAAAAATAAGCACCAATCATTCTTGCAAAGAACAATTTTATCTAAAAGTATTGAAAAGTGTTAAATACAAGGTGTTTAATTTACGTAACAAGCAATAAATACACCATATCCAAACTTTATTCTGCATACTGCTACCCTTGTACATATAATGTACTAAAAAGTCAGCAAATTGTCAACACCTTTTCATATTTTTTTTCTCTTTTTTTAAAGAAATCAATTTGACTTCCAACCAACGGTTTGCTACTATAACAAAGGCCACAAACAGTACGTCTGGGACAGCATACAGTGTTAAAACTGACAAACTCCAAGGGGGAAAAACCATCTAGCAAATAAATTGGAAAGCTGTAGATCATTGCTGGTGATGTTAACATATACTAGAAAACCTTATTATGCTGCTACTATGATTTTGTAAATTGTTTAGTCAAATATTGTAAGAGCAAACTAATGCTCCTACTGATCAAAAATAATTCTGTAGCCACACTGTATTCTCATTGTCCTGCATGGAAAGATCTGATGCAATTTCATAACTTTGCTTGAGCCTTTATTTTACAACAGAGCATTACCTCTAACTCGGAATTGCACATAAGAAGGCTATTAAAAAGTACAATAAAAATCTGCACAAATCAGACTTAAGAAGAGTCAGTATGCTGTACACTTTCTACAATATTACGTTGATAGGTGAATAAAGAAGTGCTGCCACTAAGTTTTTCAGAAAGTTCTTTAGTTGAAGAATAATCAAATGGAATTTTTGTTGGTTTTTGTTTTTTTTTTAATTTTTCTAATTTTTTTTTTTTTTTTAGAAATGACATCCAGGTCAGTTTAAGACCTATAAGCTTATGCATTGAGCCTTAAAGACTGATCTTCTCTCCTCCTGGAAGAAATATCAATATCTATTGAATCCTTGCCAACAATAAGCCTTAATCTCTTTGCTGGAGGAAGAGGAATAAAGTCATCAAATTCATCATCATAGTCATCTTCCTCTTCATCATCCTCTTCTGATGAAGATTCATCTGCTGTTTCCTCTTCATAGTGACCATAATCATCTACTTCCATTCTCGACTCCAAAAGGGAGAGAGTTTCACTACAACACACACCATTTTCATGAAGGTCCTCTGGGTATGTCCCTCTGTTTTCGTCCTCTCGTTTAAGCTGTATTTTTAATTTTGTTGAACTATTGCCTGATCCTGAGTTAAACCCATTATTTAGCTTTGCTACATATAAATTATTATCTTTTTCATGGTCTTTACTTAATTTTATGCTTATTTTTGAAGAATTCATTCCATCACTCTCTTGATCATTTGCCTTGCTACTGCTATCATGGCGCCTACGAAGAGTCAGTTTAGGGATCCCAGAGCTATTTTCAAGGATAAGTTGTGCATCATACCTCGTTAGTCGTCTTTTCTGTTTACTTTTTGCAGTTCTAAAGCTGTCTTTTGCTTTAAAATTGTCAGTTGTTACAGAGCAGCCACCAGATCCAGGAATACAGTCTTTAAAGCCAACAGGTGTGTCCACCACGTTACTCCTCTCTTCAAGTTCTGAATGAGAACTAATTAAATCTGGTACTTCATCCTTCACAGGCGTATTGTGCATAGTATCAGTTTCCTCTGTTTTTGCAGATGGTTTCACAAGCTTTCCTTGTCGGGATTTCTTTTTTGATGTGCCTGCATCACTTTTCTG
>VZTT01037981.1:4487-16705 GCA_013400855.1 Buphagus erythrorhynchus | reverse complement strand
CCCCCTCGCCTCCCCCGCCCCACAGAGCACACACAGACCCTCCCCAGAGACCCAAACTCACCGCCCCGCGCTGGGGTCCCCCGCTCCGGCGCTGCCCCCGCTGCCACTGGGGGAAAATGAATCATCAAAGGCAAGGGTGCGGGGGGGGAGGGGGGAGGAGAGGAAGCTGAAGGGGGGAAAGTGAAGATCGAGCCAGGGAGGGGCGGAATAGAGAGGAAAACTAAGGAAGGGGGGAGAAAAAAAAAAAGCGGCGATAGTGATAAAAAATAATTCCGAGTGGGGGGAGGAAAAAAAATGGCGGATTAAAATCCAAGATGGCGGCGCCGAGGGGCGAACGGCGTAGGGGGGAGGCGGCGGGGAGAGCCGCCTGGAGATCCCTCCGCCGCGCCCCGCGAGAAAGAGTCCCCCGGGCTCCCCCGCAGAGACCCCGCGGGGTGGCGGCGCGGACCGGCCGCCGCTTCCTCCTCCTTCTCCTCCTTCCCTGCGGGGAGCCCTCGTTCCGCCGCCCTGCCGAGCCAGGGGAGCGCCGCGCTGGCCGCCGCTCCCCGAAGTTTCTTCTTGTTCCTCCCGGCGGAGCCCGCGACCTCCTCGCCCCGTCCGGGGAGACGCCGAGTGCCCCTGCGCTCCCGGCGGCGGAGGGACACCGCGGACACCCGTCGCCGCGCAGTCCCGCCGCCGCGGAAGGATACACCGCTCGCAGGGAAACACAGCCCGCCCCCAGCCGCGCCGCTCCCCGCCGCCGCCACCGCCTCCTCCCGCCGCCGCTTCACCGCGGGCGGCGCGGGGGCAGCCGGAGCAGCGCGTCCGGCCGCAGAGCGGGGACGGCGGCGGCCACGGGGCCCATGACCGCCCGGCGCGGCGGAGGGATCCCGCCGAGGGAGAGGAACGAGGCCCGGGCCACCCCGCACGGCCGTGTGTGCGGGGAAGAAGTCCCGCTCCGGGATCCCTCCGCGCGGTGCTGCCCTTTAAACGCGGGGGACTCCCCGCCGCGGGGCGCGCACCGGGATGGGTCTCCTTGTGCCGCCTTGCGGTTCCCCTGCCGTGCCGGGGGTTCGGGTGTCTGTGAGGCGACAGCTCACCCTGCCTCTGCCGAGAGGGGAGTGAGACCGCAAACTCAGCTCTTCTGGCACCTGTCCCCCCCCTCCCAGCGCCGCCGCCTGGCAGAGGCATTTAAAAATGGCCCCCGCGGGCTGGAGGGGCTGGGACAGCACCTCCCTCCTTCCCTCCCGGGGCAGCGCCGAGGGCACCCGCGGCGGGGCCGGCGGCGGGAGCGCCCCCCGGTGGCGGGGCACGGCCGTACCTCCCCGCGCCCCAACAAAGGCGGCGGCGTCACTGTCGCGCCCTGTCGCGATAGGGGGGCGGGGAGGCTGCGATACCGTCCGAGGATAGGAACGGGTAGAATGTGGGGGGAAAAAAGCGTGGTAGTGCTGCTGAGCGGTACTACATTGGCGGGGATTGGAAAGCTCGGAGGCCAACGTTTTTCTGCTGGAAGCTCAGGAATTCTGTGATGTGCGTGGTATTTCGTGTTGCGTATTCTGTATTTTGTTATACAATAAGCTTGTGGCAGTACTGACTATTCTCCAATAGGAGATTTATTTTTATAAGTTTCCCAAAGCTTTTGGATTGTTTGCACTCGTTCTAAGGCAACCAGAAACGTCTGTGGAAGAGGGAAAGCTTTTCCATGTAACACCTATCCTGTCAACAGCTACTCACTCAGAATACCAAATTCTCAGCTTTATGTATAGTAGGATGCTAAAATTTTTCAATTGAACATAATTTTGCATATGACTTTGTTTAATTTTGCTTTAATAACACCAGTGAGACGATATTTGGAAATGCCATGTGTCTCAACAAGCCAAATTGCTAGGCAAATTGATTTTCCTCTAATTTGATAACAAGAAATTCCCTCTGAAGCTGAGATTTTGCCTGCCCAGTTGCTAAACCAGATTAACATAGACTTTTACAGGTGAATTATAAAATGGCTAAAAGATTTAATTCAAACCAGAATGGACTGTCAGCAGCATTGCAAGCGGTGGCACTGTGATAATGTTAGCAACAACGTGTATATTGCTTTGTGGTTTGCACTAGGTTGCTCTGTAGGTTGATGGGAATGGCTACAGTCCTCTTGGAAGGCTGAATATTGTTAGATTGGAAGATGCTGGTTTCAGTCTTTGTGGCAACCAGAGTTTTCCATAGCCCTTGCAATGGCTGGTGATTCCTTGGTGTGGTTGAAAGCAGCACACAGAAAAATCCTGTTTACATCTTTTCCCTAGACTCCAGCAGGTGATCTGATGACAATGCCCTGGCTACATCTGAAAGGACAAATTTTTTTTCCCCCCAGAATTGATTTATCTGAGACTTACTTCTTCTGTTCTTCTGGTAACAATTGCAAAAGTTTAACAAAAAAATAATCACTATTTCCACTTCAATTATAGTTGGATTTATTTCTTCTTCATTGTAGCAATTTTGCATTTTAGGCCTTTGATTCAATAGAACAAAATATTGTCTTCAAAAATAAGAAAGCTGGGTGATCAAACCATGGTCAAATCATGATAGGATGCTTCAAAAATAAATTTACTATGTTAAATGTACCTTTTTGTTTTTTGGTTTTGTTTTGGGTATGCTTGTTTTTTTTGTTGTGATTTTTTTGTTTTGGTTTGTTTTTTTTGGAAACCAACAGATACATGGCAACTATCTCCCATTACATGTAATTTATTATATTTTGTATAGTATGTTCAGACTCCAATTTAGAAACAGTGTAGGTTAGTTTCAACATTGGTTTTACTTTCTAAGTTATTGTTACCACATCAGCCTAGACCCTTACCAGAACATGAAAAATCTCAGGTGATAAACCTCTGTTGTTTTCTACTTAGTTATCAAAGGATGGGAATTTTTTGCTACTATTAGACCAAAATATTTTCAGCGTGCACCAAGCCCTAGATAAGTTTCTGCGTGTATCTTATTGGCAGGAAGCAGTAGTTTTAAATTCCAAAAGTAGTCTTCCTAAATTGTTACAGTTATTAAGAAGTTTTCTTTTTGCAGATTTTGTAGATGTTCCTACTTTGGGAATAGTTTTTACATTTACAGCATCCCATATATGCTATGACAGCACAGCTCTAATATTGTAAACATTTTTGGTCATCCAGTTTTTACTGAAAATTTGTAAGTTACTAAAATATTAATGTGATGAGTGGTTTTGTACAAGCCATATCTTTTAAGAAGCAAAAGGTGAACTTTAGACTTGAGTTGCTGCACTGTGATCTCTGGGGCTTTGCGTGGGCCCAGACCTCTGCCCATGGCTGCAGGGTCAGAATCCAGCCCTGAGCCTCCCTCTTCCAAACCATCCCTGCAACAAAACCTTGCCATTGATATGGAGCCAAATCCAGCTTAAGCTGAAAAAGATACAGCTCTACTTGAGCAAATGGTGTTCGGTGCCTGTGTGCCCACTCTGACTTTATTTGCAAATCTGATTTGCAGGCTGTGGCAGTGGGTAATTTGGAGAACTGCAAACATGCAACCACGATTGAAAAGTCCATCACCTGCTTGACAGTTTTACTCTGCCATGCAGGCATTGGAGTTTTATTGCTGACTTTTATTCTGCAGTGCTTTTACAGCGACCCAGCGTCAGCAGCTGTGACACAGACATCTGGGAGTGTTCCTGTGCCAGTGTCAAAGCCAAGTTGTCATGTATGTTCTGGCTCTTTAGCATGCCTGCCAGGCTCTAAGGCACTCTCATGTCATAAAAGTTTTAAAGCACACATGACTTGTGCTATGTCTTATGTAAAACTGGTGTGGGAATTCTAAACTGGAAATACTGTGCCCAAATCCTTACCATCAGTTCTGACAGTCTTGGGAGCCCAGCAGTGTCACTGAATGGAGGTGAAGTATGAGGAAGCAGAGAGTGTTACAAGGAAGGAGCCAAAGGAAATCATCAGGTGTAATGAGCCTGATCTTTCATTTATGGTGGTGTTTTATATTCTGTGCAGGGCAAGGAGTTGCTCTGGAGCCATCACTTTCACTACTGGGAAGAAGTGATGTGCAAAGAGGTAAGAGGTTTCACATTGCAAACAACACTACTCTTCTGTTGGCATGGTCACATGGAGAATTTGTTTCCTTTGTGTGCTGGGTGAGTAAATACCTTCCTGTGGTACCTGTGAGAGGATCAGTCTCATCCCTCTATGCAGGAGCAGGATATTAAGCAACAGCCATTGTGCCTTGCCTGAGGTGCTGGCAGGTGGACTCAGGCCATCGAGGTGTGACCACCTCTGGCTGGTGTCACAAGTTGATTTTGACTGACAGTCACAAACCCAAAGCTGGTTATCAAGTGACTATAGTTAGGAAGAAAATAAAAGATGTTTCCCACCAAAGTCTTATTAATTTATCAAAAATCTATGTATTCTTAGTAGCAGATGGTCAATAATAGATGATAGATGGCCTCCTCTGTGTAAATTAATGGCTGTAATTCACTTGAGGGGATCTGCTGATGTCATAAGCTGCCAGAGTGCAGCTTGAGTGATTTATTAACAGCTGCAGAAATCCTAGGCTGAATGACATCCTTGTATTCACTTAGGGTCTGCAGATTTTTATTTATAAAATGTGTAGGTTTGGATTTCTTGATGATTATTGGGATCTCTTCTGTGACTCTAGTACAGGGGCACCGTGAAGAAATGCTGACTATAAAAGCTCAGATGCCTGCCCATGATTAAAAGCAGATTTTCTCCACTGTTGCATATCAACATCATCCCTTTTCTTTATTTTTTAAATCAGCTAATCAGTATCTGTAGAGACTTAAAAAAGTCCTGGTTTGGGTTTTGTTTCCCCCATCATCAAATATAAACCATGTCCTTATCTTCAGGTACAGGAACGTCTGTCACTCAATGTTGTAGTCACAGCCTCTGCACACACTGGGCTGTGTCCAGCACAAAAAACTGGGAGAGGGTTGAGGGCTAAGTGGAGTTTAGCTGTAAGTGCTATTCCTAATAATAACTGGATTCTGCTGTTTGGAAAGAAGGCAACAGCCACAGAAAGCTAGAAGAGGTGCCTGGAAACCAAAAGTCTTTGTGTACAGGGAGGAAACTCTCCCTGTTCATAGAGAAAATCTTCCTTCCATAAAATTCTTGAATGGTAAAAATAAAAATTCTCTGAATATGGATTCTAGATTTATTGCACCCTGCTAACATATGAACATATGCAAGCAAATGAAACAATATTAATTTCAATTCCTCTTTTCTCCTCCCCAAAAAATTGGAGCTGATTAGGATGATATTGAATCCTGTTTCTCAAACAAGGGATGCATTTCCAAAATGTAATTCGAGTTGTAGAGGAAGAGGAAAAGGGAGATGAGAATAAATTATGAAGAATTGCATGGCAGGAAGGAACAGTCAGAATTCATTTGCAAATAACTATGCATATTAGATTTGCTAAAGATGCAGAATTTCTTGAGAGAACTCAAAGCAAATGTTTGGATGCCAGTTTGAACCCAGTGAAAACCCTTCTAGTTTTCTCTCTTTTCTGTCTTCTCTGAATTTAGTTTTATTTGTTGATAGATTTCCCCAGTCCTTGGAAGAGTGCTGCAGTTATTGTTCTCAGCAAGGAATGCTGATTTGTTACGGAGCAAATACTGCTTTGCTCCTGCTTTTCTTCACCGATGTCTGTCTGTCTGACCTGTCTCTGAGTAAGAGGTACAAATAGAAGGAAGGTGGTATTTGTACAGAAAACAAAGGTTAGAACTTGAAGAAAAACAGGCTCCAGATATTTTGTCCACAGCCTTGAGGCAAAGCCCTTTGAATTCATTATGAGTTTACTAATTTCAGTAAGCTTAACAGTAAGCCTGTTATTGCTCTTACAGTGTCATGGACAAAGCCTGATCACATCAGGGACCCACCATGTTAGATATTATACAAATGCACAGAAAGGTATCGAAAGGGGATTTTAAGTAAAGGTGTGGTTTTTTTGGTTTGGTTTTTGTTCTGTTGTTGGTCTTTAGTTTTTTCGTTTGTTTGTGAGTTTTAGTTTTGTTTTTTTTTCTGGAATGAAATGCTCACTTCTGGATGCTTTTAAAATTGCTGATGGTTTTGTAGTAGCACANGGTTTGGTTTTTGTTCTGTTGTTGGTCTTTAGTTTTTTCGTTTGTTTGTGAGTTTTAGTTTTGTTTGTTGGGTTTTTTTGGTTTTTTTTTTTTTTTGTTAGTTTGTTTTGGTTTTGTTTTGGTTTGGTTTGGTTTGGTTTGGTTTGGTTTGGTTTGGTTTGGTTTGGTTTGGTTTGGTTTGGTTTGGTTTGGTTTGGTTTGGTTTGGTTTGGTTTGGTTTGGTTTGGTTTGGTTTGGTTTGGTTTGGTTTGGTTTGGTTTGGTTTGGTTTGGTTTGGTTTGGTTTGGTTTTTGTTCTGTTGTTGGGCTTTAGTTTTTTCGTTTGTGTGTGAGTTTTAGTTTTGTTTGTTGGGTTTTTTTGGTTTTTTTTTTTTTTTTATAACCAGCCTTTTTCTCCCTGCAGACAGGCAAATCAGTGCAAGACTACGGAGTCCAAAGGAGTTATGATACAGAGTGTTTATTCTCATTCTTGATTATTCTGCAAGTTCTGAGACAATTTGTTCCACGAACAACAGCAAGATGCCTGGTACTCTCAGTCCCCCAAGTACTGTAAAATAGAGACAAAGCAGAGGTAGTTGTTACAGCTGACCTAATCCTGAATGGCCACCAGAAGAAACAGTGGACTGCTTATTATCTCTCATGGTAAATAGTAGTGAACCAGGTTCTGCTATGCAGACTCTTTGGGCTGCCTGGACCACACTTGTTAGAAGGGAGGAAGGAATTTCTTTCATTCATTACAGATTGCTGAATCCAAAGAGATGGTATTTGCAGTTCTGTTACTGAACAGTCTCCAGCCATGTGAACAGCAGTGGGAACCTGTGTGTCAAGTGATAGAGCAAAACCATGGATTTCACCTTGCAAGCTTTGTTCTTGTAAAAAGTTTGGGTGGGTGCTTTTCTTTTCTTGGAGGGAGTTGTTTTGGTTTTGAGGGTTTTTTTTGTTTTGTTGGTTGGTTGGTCTTTAAACACACAGGATCGTGTATATCTCTGATGGATACTGAACTGATTCCACCCAAGTATGCTGATCAACGTGGTGTTTGTCCATCTATATTTATCTATATTATTTGTACTAATACACACCTGGAAAAAGTAGTGTCTGTTTCTAAAATGATCCAAAGAGCAGAAAAAGAGCAAAAAGGAACCAGAAATGTGCTTCTTTCCTGTTCTTGTTGCAGATTTTCAGGCACTCACACTGTTCTGCTGTTATCTAATTATGGAATCTAACAGTAATTTGTTCTCATCACTGCTTTTGTTGAAGAGATATGTAGGTATTTATCTTTCTCCCTCTCCGACCAGAACCTGTCAGGCCTTTGGCTTTTTCTGATGGAGGATGATTCTCGGGTGTTTTTTTGGTTGGGTTTTGTTGTTTTTTGTTTTTTTTAATTCATGGGGTGCTCAGTCCTTTTATGCTCCATCAGCACTGAAGAGTTACCTCAAAGTGAGCACTGGATGCACATGCAAATCATGTATCCCTTCTGACATAAACCACACAGGCACTTTGCCAAGAGTAAATCCCATGAGAAGGGCAGTAAATCAAGCATGATGTTCTCTTTTCCCTGTGGATACCTCAAGCCCCAGCTATTGTTTCCAGAGAGGCTGCCTTACCCAGCAATGGTGCAGTAACATGGATAATTTGTGCACTTGTAATTTTGACTTCATATCCCAGGGTTGGCACAAGAATTTTTCCTCTCCTTGGAAAAAAAAAAAAAAGGGAAAAAAAAAGAAAAAATAGAGAATTTCTGTCATGTGGCAAAAAAATAAGTTGAATGCATCTCTGCAGCATTTCCATCAAGCAAAATGGAGTTTACTTGTTCACTACTTCCTCAGAAAGGGGAATAATGTCTTCTACCATGTGAATACACATTTTGGAAGAATGCAAAAGGTTAATTTAGGGGAGGGAAGGATGAGGAGTTAAAAAAAATTCTCTCCTTTTTTGCCTCATTTATGTATTTTGGGGAAGAATAAAAAATCTGAGCTGAAGTAAGTTTGGACCAGATGATCTATCATCACCTGCAACAGTGGAAAATGTCTCAGGATTTAATATATGCAAGTACTGAGCATCATTTTTTCTTTCATGTCTGTTACATTGGAGGCTTGCATCTTATGGAGGTAGCTTTGAGAACAGTTTGGAAAGAAGCCAGAAAAAGTCTCTTTCAAGGCCAATTTTTGTTAGACATTTGGATACAGTACCAGCTATCAGTTATGTGGGAAAAACCACTTTGGTTTTATTTGATGTTGAAAGACATACAGGAGTCTTGGTGATTCAGCTTTAGAGTGCAATGTATCTGCTTTGCTGTATCGCCTTTGCAATTCTGCAGATGGGAGTGTCACACCATTTTACATGGTGTTGGCCCTAAAACTACTTGATCAGCCTCAGGAGAGGTTCATGAAGGTTCAAGGCAATTTCACTCTGTAGAGGTGGAATTGTTAGTGATTTTCCCTTTGATTTTTCAAAATCATTATCCATTTAAGGTGCCGAGCTTAGGCTGATTGAGAGAGATTGTTGCTCTGCTCTTTTGGCAATCAGAGATCACTGTAAAATGTCACAAAGTGGGCACTCTGTTTGCCTTTCAAAATTTTGGTCATGCCCAGTTGCCTACGTTGTTCATGTAAGGGTGAGTTCTGTTAAAGTCTCTGTGATAAATAATTTATTTACTCAGAGTGAAAAAAAAATACATCATTTGTCTGTGCTTACTTTTGAGGCTTTCCCTGCTTATGATAAGTGTTTGTATCTCAGTGCAAAGGAATTACAGCTTTGATAAGATGTCTTCCCTAAATATGATAGAAAGTCTTGCTGGACTCCAATGAGCAATGCAGTAAATCTGCCTCAGTTATTATCACTTCAGGAACTGTCATAATCGACGTGCTTACTTGTGGCTGTAAAGCACATTGAACTATGTTACTGTAAAAAGCCTTTTCACTCTCCTTTCAGCTCTGGCTGGGACTGAAGCATGGAAAAAAAATTTGGTTACTGACATGGATGTACATGGAGGAGGTTTGATGCCTCTATTCTAAGGTATGGAAAGACTGTGTTATTCCTGGAGGCAGAATGGAAGGCAAGAGGTGGAAATTTTATCTGTACTCATTTTTTCATACAGGCAAGTGAGAAATTACCAACACATCTGGACTGGGCTTTGCCTTGGCAACAAGGGGGGGGGTGTTTGGCTTGACGGGGTTTGGTTTTGTTGTTTTTTTGGCTTTTTTTTTTTTTTTCTTCTTCTTTACGGACTCCATCCTGATGACTTTGGCATTTGTGTGAAACCACAAAGTGGTGGATGAAAGAGGCAGGATTGCAAGCTCTGAAGTTGGTGAGTGAGCTGATACTTTTAAATGACAGAAGGATAGAAACAGAAAAGAGAGGATATAATGTGTTCTAGACATGCCTGCCTATTCTTCTGACTTTGTTTTTCTGTGGACAGCACCTTCCTCTTGGTCAGTCTCAGACACTGCTTTTCTTCTTAGCTGTAACACTTCACTAGCAGTTTACAGAGGGAGCATAATGAAAACACAAAATCCTTTGCTGGAAAAGCTGCCATTAGAGGATAGGGAAAGGCTGGGATGACAGATGACAGATCCTCAATGCAGTTCTAGTTTTGCATGTGAAACATTTCAAAAATTTCCTGTCTTCCTCTGTTATTTCATTCCCTCTCTCTCTTTTTTATACCCTATCAGTTAAGTAAGTTATGAAGTCTATCCCAGAGGTCTGCTATGTCTCTATGACTTTAGAGTGTTAAAAAGTGCATTGCAGTGAAGTGAAAGATCCTCCTGAAGTTCAGCCTTTAACATTCTCCTCCTTTCCCTTTATTTAGAGGAGGAATGAACTTGTATCCAGCTTTCTAGATGAGCTAGAAAAAAAGAGTTCTTTTGATTGGCTGTAACTTTCTGATAACTTTTTATCATTCCTTCTCAGTCTTCTGACAGAAGTAACCATAGTCATGGCAGTGCAGTGATAGGTCTTGCAAAATGAAAGCTGATGGGCAGTTTTGGCTTTCTGGAAATTTCTGTGGGTTTTGAAGGCCTGGATCAGCTTTCTAGGAGGGTATAGTTTCACCAGCAGGAGCAAGGAGGGCCCAGTGTGCAGATCCTGCTTTAATGAAGCGTTTACAAAGAAGCAGCCTGTGCTCCAAGACTGAGGGCAGGTCTGGCTCACATGATTCAGGGTGCTGAGCCTGTAGCTGAAGGCCAGTTACTTAAATGCCAAACCCATTTACTTCTTTGAAGAATTCCAAGATGCCTTTGAGGGGAGGTGGAGACCAACAGGGAAACTTGGTCAGTGACACACCAGGATAAACAAGGAGTTTCCCTATTCAGAGTAAGTGAGAACATGGATGGAGCGATCAGAGTAGATGCTTGCACACATGTCTACATAAAGCAAATCAGTTTGGCTTCTCCTACTTTGCTGTCCTTTCTCATTCCCATTACCTGAATGCAGAAGAACGTCTTATGATGGGGGAAATTTTTCTTGATTCCTCTGAATATTGATGGGAACCCTCTTTTTCTTTTTAGGAGCTCTGGCTTTTCTAGTCAGTGGTTTTTCACACAAAGAGGAACATGATGTGCCATCATGTCAGAAAGCTGCTTCCCCAACAGATGTCTACCAGCATGAGAGGTCATATCTGCCTGACCTGCCATGAGCAGAGAGAGGCTGCTTGCTCTCTCTCAGGGGCTCAGAGCCCAGTTTATCAATACAGCCTTCTTCACATCCCAGCTACTCTGGAAAAACAGCTACTTGCTGGCAGCTAATAAATGATTAGTCCCAAGAAAAGGCTACTAGGTTCAAATCTATAGGTGACATGGCAGAGGGATGGCAGGGAACAGCTGTCTAGGTGGCTGCAGGATGCAGGGATTTTTCAGGGAAAGCTGAAGTCAGTGGGAAGGCCCTGATTTCACTAAGGAATCTTGAGGGTAAGAGCAATGTCTTATTAAATGTCTAAGTAGTCTGATGACTCTGTCTTATGAACAGAATTCCAGGCTTGAGATTAGACATTAAGGACTGCCTTGTGTTCCTGTGCATAAAGGGCACTGTGTGTAAGGCCCAGCTGCCAAAGATGTTGCTGCATGTGCAGCGTTGTGCTGAATGCAGAGATTACTGCACCTTCACAGCAAACCCTGACGGTTTTCCTCAGCTGCCTCAAGAAATACAGCGACTTTATTCTTTGCTTTGAAACAGCTTCTGTGCTGAAACTGAGAAGTACAGAAGAATTAAACTTCCTTTTTTCAGTCCAACTTTGCTTTTGGTAGTGTGTTTCTCTCCTTAAGAAAGCCTTAGACCTGGTATGTAAGAGCAATGTTTTTAAAGGACTCTCCATGACTGAAATCAGAACTTGTTCTTTATTATGGCTCCCTCACAGGTCTTGGTCTTCTTTTCATTATGGTTAAATAATATAAATTCNTTAAAACCACCAGCAAACTGCCTCCTTCTCTATTCACTCTGTCTCCCTCCACCTTACATCTCATACAGGTATTCTCTTGGTTTGTGCTATCCTTTTTTGTCCAGAAAGTATAGATACACAGAACAGACCAATGCTTTCAATTATGTGTTTTGTTTTTAAAATATTAAAATAAACTCCAGGATTCTAGCTTACAAGATCCTACCCTGCCTCAGCTTCTTAATGAGGCAACAGTCTGTGTATGATCCCCAGTCTGCCAGTCCTATTGCACCCCATAATAACCATTAGCCTGTTCTCTAGGCTCTTATCCTTTTTATCCAGTATCCATCTATTAGGTGTAGCAGGCAGAGCTTGTAGGACAGGGTTGGCCAGTCTCATCATCCTTGCCCCAAAGAGGCTGCTTCTCTACAAAGCCCCTTCCCCCAGGCATTGTGTCAGAGCTGCTCTGACCACTTGGCCACGCTCAGGTTGGGCAGTGGACACTCCTCATGGGGCTGCTGCATCTTTGTACCTGAGCTCTGTGTGTGGATTTGAGGCCATACCTTCTACATGCACACAGAAATGCAGGCACTTCTTTTACATTCTTCTTCCAATTGCTTTATGTTTGGGATGGAATTTTAGATTACAAATTTGACAAACAAGCAGCAGTGATCTAATTACAGTCCCTGTTGAGCTTTTAAAAGCCAAATGTCCCCTCCTAAGTGAGAAATCATCAGGGTAGAAGCCAGCTATTTGTTACTTA
>VZTT01037980.1:9072-21132 GCA_013400855.1 Buphagus erythrorhynchus | reverse complement strand
TTTTAAATAAATTTGGTCTTGTTCCTACTTCTCTAAAAATTCAGCAAGGAAGAGTAGAATCGGTACTGAGAATTGCTAGACTGCTTTCTAGTCTAAAAGTGTCTGTTGGTGGACATCTCTTCTGGTAAAATGAGAGACCTAGCTATAGACATAAAGTGTTATACTATTTGGAGGCTCTGGAATTAATGAAATACTTAAAAAATTCCTTTAAAAGGTAAATCTAGTTACTCCTATCATCAGTTTTTTCTGGAGGAAGCTGATCTTCAACATTCTTTCTCTTTGGCGACTTTCACATTGATAGTAGAACTCAATCATTCATTTAGGAAGCAAAATTGATTTTAACTGTTTTTCTTTACTAGTATACAAGATGATCTACTTAAGAATGGCAAGATCTTTAGTCATACTTTCTTGATTAATAGTTTATCTTAATCTGTATTTCATACCATCTGCTTTTGCTCCTCTTACACCTTGAAACCCCAAGGTTGTGTATTAATTTGCAAGGTTAAAGATAACTAATTCATGGCATCTGTTGGTGTTTCAGTACTTTTTCACCTTTCTAAGAAAACTGGACAGTTTTGAAGACTCTGCTCTAAAGCACAGATTGTTAGTTGTGTCAGGATGGGGAGGGAGAGGACAGTTTATCCAGGGGATGTCTTGGTGGCATACCTGTGTATGTGTAGTGTTGTTATTGCATAAAATAGTTTCTCTTGTTCTTTGAAACCAACAGTGGTCTTTCCATGCCATCTGACTTTCAAGAGCTTTGAAACAAGTATCTTAAGAAAATACAAGAGCTTGGTTTTACTTAATGAAATCTGTAATAACATAAGCAGATAGCTTTTAAATAATACACCAATCTGTACAATTCTATATCGTAGTAGGAGGAGGAATTAGATGGAAAAACATTAGCAGACAATTAGGTTGTCAAAGAAAAGCTCAAGTGAAGGATTAGGTGCACTGTGGAACTCTGTGTTTCAAAGGAAGTGTTGGAATAATGGTGGTATTCTTATTCCTTATTAATGAGGCCAAAATTTTTCTGTTCTTTCAGATTTTTTCAGAAAAAAATACAGCGCTTATTGGATTGCCTTCGAGGACAAGCTATATATAGAAAGAGGATGGGAATTAGCATAGAAAGATATTTTTTTCTGACTTTGTTTTCTGCAAAGACAATTCCAAAACGTTTTGAAAACATTGTAGCCCTTCCTGAAACTGTTTAACAGCCATAGGACTAGAGTTTTGGAGTAATAGGATTGATTTGTCCATTTGCAGCGGAAAGGACTTTATTTACTCCTTATACTAACAGAATTGGGTACCTATAATGTTCAAATTTTGGAGAAACTTAATGTGAGTATCTGCCTTTTGGTATCAGTGATTCTATCCTTTGTCAAATCCTTGCTGTCTGTTGAAAGAGTTATTCTATGGCATTGAGCAATCAGACTGGCATCTGGATAGGCTGTTTGAAGTTCAGGGCTGCGTTGCTTACCTGCTGTCCCTTTCCAAGGATTGTGTATTGAAAAGAATGGAGTGAGAGAGCAGATAGTGATATGCTACTCATTCTATGCTGTTAACATATGGCAGCACTGGGTGTAGTTCTCATTTGATTTAAATTGAGCCAAAAATATGTATGTATGTATATATATGTAACATTTATAACTAGTCAAAAAATGACAAGAATTGAGATTATGAGATAGCAAAATTGTTGATTTGCTGAATAACAGTAATAGCTACCTTGTACTTACTCCTGAGGAACTCAATTTTGGCATTTGTTATCTGTTCTAATAATAATCTGTGGGTCTACAAATTGAACAGTCAGCTATTGGAAAGTTTGCAAATCTTGATGAATTTCAATGATGTAATGGCAATACATCAACTCATAGGTGTCCTCTCTCTAAAGCCTTAAATAATTATTTTCTTCTATGTGTATTATTTGTTATGGCAGGATGAGCTCCAGGGCAAGGACATTTACAATGTTTTGGAGGTTGTGATACTTCTTTTCTTGATACTTGTTTTCAGATTTGAGACAGATGGTCACCTTTATTGTTGTGGAAAGTTTTGGGAGCAGGAACCACAAATACATAAATGCCATTTCCTGTCATTGCCCAAATGCATCATTTATGGCATCATACAGAATGTAATTTTTTGTGCCTGATCTGTATCTTTGTGTGTAATCTCCCAATGTCCACATGTGTTAATAAATAATGAAAGCTCAAATACCAGAGTTCTTCATCCTGTGTAATGAGACAGTGGCTACAGCTGTGACTTGGTATTGAAAGGAGAGGGTGAATAAATAAGATGGTGCCTGAAGCTGTGCTTGATGACTGAGAGGAAAGGATAACACTTTGAAGAATTCAGATATATGAACTATCATATCCCTTAAGGTATAGTTCTCTGGTTAATCATTTTTCCTCTTGTTATGAAGGGTGTCAGGATGATAAATGTTTTCAGATTCATTTTAGACAGGTAGTTTTGTGCTTCTGTCTTTGGTGGGTTACATGGCTTGTTTTGGGGCAGGCTCTTTTTTGTGAGTGTGGGGTGGGTGAAAGCATCTTCGGCATTTTCTTTGGCATTACATGATTCTGCCACCTGGTGGCATTGAACAACAGTAGGGGCTTCAGATGCAGTTAAAAGCACAAGGGTGAATAGATCCTGGAAAAATCCTTCTTTCTTTCAAAAATGGGGGGAATCAGTCTGAAAGGTGGCTTAAAGTAGATACAGCAGACAAGACCCATGATGTCTGCATCTCGTTTTTCAAGTCAAGCATTTAAGAATCAATATGCCAGTATTTAAAAAACTTCTGATTGCTAGTCCTGTGAGACTCCTCTGGGTTTTTAAATACAAGATTAACAGAAGACAAATCTCCATGTAACAGTAACTACTTGTAGCAGCAGTGCAATTTAGAGAGGTTATCCTGTTGCGTGCAATGTGTATTTCAAGGTTCTTTTAATCTGCTTTCTTATGCTTGGAGAATTATGAATATCAATACTAAATTTATACCAGTACTTAAATGCAAGAGTCTTTTCCTGGCCCTTATTATGTTTGGTATAACTGAAAAATTTATTAAACAAATTATCACATCTCAAGTTGTGCAGCAAATATCAGTTTTGGTACTAGTTTGTTCTTTTCAGATCAGTTGAAGTTCTGTCTTTTTGTTGTTCAGTATTCTAGGTATCCTAATGCAGTGATGGTAACATCATATACAGGTCAATTTAGCAAATCTGTTATGTTATTTCAAACAAATATATTATTCTAGCTTCTGATTGTTCATAGGAGTTTTAATGCTTGCAAATAGAGATTCTAAGTGGAGTTTGGACGTGGTTTGTGTCCATAACTAAACAAGCCTTTTACACATGTTTTTAAATACAGTTTGTTCTGCTGCTAATTGTGTACTGTAAATTTAAGGTGGGAAATGCCTTTTCTCACAATGAATTCAAGTTGGGAAATTCTCACAATAGGTGTGGGGAGATTTTATTTCACTTAAAAACAAACATATGCTTACTATTGTTACTACAGTTTTCAAATTGCACAGGTCATTCAGTGCACTTACTTCAGTGTCCTTCTAGTCCTTCTCTTTTGTGACTGTTTTAGATTTTCCTCTGCAGTCTCTATTTCCCACAAGAAAGGATATTTAGAAACAATTTCATCAATATATACTTGTGTCGATTGCTTTAGCTTGGTCTCTCCTGTATAATATCATTATGCTAAGAAAGTGTATGTTCTTCACATAAAAGAAATGCGAAGCATCTCTGAAGGTAGGCCCCTCCCATGTTTATTCAGATTTTTTTTTAACTTTGTAAGGACTTACAAACAAAGATGTTAATCTTGATTACTTGTTTCTGTAAGTCTTCTGTCTTCCTTGGATTTCAGTTAAAATATACCTTTGAGAATCTATAGGAGATTTTTGGTGGGTGGCCCCTTTTTTTTCCCAGTTTGCAGTCTTCAATTTTTAATGTACCAGAAATTCTTCACCTACTGTATCTGCACTTACTTTGCAAATATTTTCATGGTATAGAAGTAACTTGATGAAGGAAACTTCGTGAGAGGTAAAGTTGCTATCGTAAAGTTTTCTGTGGTTCCAGAGTTAAAATCTGAAGTCAGACCTCAAGAAGAGCAACTATAGTTTGGAAAGGATCTACAGAAACTCTTAACAGAGTTTCTTCTAGATTCCAAAGCTGTTCCTATCTTCAGTTTCATGGTATCAGAGGAAAATCCCTTGTTCTTGCTGTGGAAAAGGAAATGTTCCATGTGCCCTCATTAATCTGCTCATCTAAGTTTATAGAAAAATAATAATCCTAAATTTGGATGGATGACTCACCATGGCTTCACTGTATTTTGAAGAAAATTTAATGCTGCATTGTGGCTGATGCTTAAAAGAAGAACTGGTCTTGTTTCAGATCTTAAAATGGAGCACTGAATATTCCCAGTGTCAGTATATAAATGTAGCGTCTTCTTGAAAGTGTAAGTGATTATGTGTAATATATAATTACTAATCTAGGCTATGGAAGAAAATGTAGTGCTTTCATAGTTCTGTTTGAGTGCATAAGGGGAATATATACTGAAGAGGGTGAGAAGTTCAAGCAAAAAAAGAATTTGGGCAGCTTGAAAAAGGAAAGTGACAGTAGGTGTTAGGGAATGTGAAGCATGCCAGAGATACTCAGAAAAGAAGGAAAGAAGGAGGCCTGTTGCTGTGGTGATGCCAAAGTCAATTGATAGTAGTGCTGTGCTGGCCTTGTGCTGTTGTTACAAGGCATTATCTCAGGTTTCGGTAGTGGGGGGCCACAGGGGCAGCTTCTGTGAGAAGCTGCTGGAAGCTTTCCCCAAGTCTTACAGAGCCAGTGCCAGCTGGCTCCAGGATGGATGTGCTGCTGGCCAAGGCTGAGCCCATAAGTGACTGTGGCAGTGCCTTTGGGATAACAGATTTAAGAAGGGAGGAAAAAACCTGCACAACTGCAGCTGGAGAGAGGAGTGAGAATAAGTGAGAGGAATAGCCCTTGATACCAAGGTCAGTGGAGGAGGGGTGGGGGAGGAGGTGCTCCAAATGCTGTAGCTGAGATTCCCCTGCAGCCCATGGAGGTCAGTGAGAGCACAGAGATCCACCTGGAGCCTGTGGGGGAGACCCACACCACCCACATGGGTGGATGTGCCTGAATGAGACTGGGACCCTGTGGGAAGCTCACACTGGAGCAGGCTCCTGGCAGGACCACTGGCCTTATGGAGAGATGATCCCACTCTGGAGCAGGTTTGACAGGACTTATGGCACTGTGGGAGACCTGCAGGCTGTTCCCTAAGGACTGCACCCACACTGCAGCAGTTAATGAAGAAGCGCAGCCCATGGGAAGGACTCATGTAGGAGAAGTTCATGTCTCCTGTGGGAGCAGGGCAGGAGTGTGAGGAGCCTTCCCTCTGAGCAAGAAGGAGTGGCAGAGACAACATGTGATGAACTGACCACAATCCCCATTCCCCATCCCCTGGTTCCACTGAGGGGAGGAGATGGAGAAAATTGGAATTGAATTTCAAGCCCATGGAGAAGGGGCAAGGGGGAATGGGTTTTAAAATTTGGTTTTATTTGTCATTGTATTACTCTGATTTGACTGGTAATAAATTAAACTGATGTCCCCAGTTTTAGTCTGCTTTACCCATGAGGGCAACTGGAGATTGTTCTCTCCCTGTCCTTACCTCATCCCATTAGCCTTTTGCTATATTCTCTCTCCCATATCCAGGTGAGAAAGGGAGTGACACAATGCTTTTGGGGGATACCTACCATCCAAGCCCCCACAGACATAAAGTCAATATATATACGTTGTTGGCTCTAAGATGAAATGCATATTGAAAAATTCTTTGCAGCTGTCTCACCAAAAGGATTTATTTGCATTTTCTTGTTAAGAATATATGCAGATTTTATACAAGAAAGCTTAAAAAAATTCCAAAAGAATTAGGGAAAGGTGGTAGTAAGATATGCTACCATAGTAATTAAATTTATTTGATTAGTTTCACCTCTGTGAATCATATGAATGTATTCAGATACTTCATATGAATGATGGAAACATTAAAAATGAAATCTCAAAATAATTGATGAAGTTGAGTAATATTTCGGAGACAAAGGGGGAACCATAGAGAATTAAAAATAACTTTGACTATAGGGATCCAGATAAAAAAATGCCATAATTGTAATAGATTGCTATTACTTAGCTTTACACAGGGATACAGATACAGCTGTATGTGTGTGTGTGTTTTGTAACTGTATTTCCATACTTCGTTTTAAAATGTAGAATTACTGAGTTTACTGGATCAATGGCTTTTGTATTGTAAATTCAGACATGTGGCCTCAGGCAGCTGATGATGATGAAAGTTTCAGGAGCAAGGACTAATTGAACTAGAAAAATAATTAAAATGATAAATGATGATTTAAAAAGACTATGAGTAATATAACAGGTAGTAGTGTAATTGTGTTATATGATTGTGTAACTATGTAATGAAAAATTTATTCTTAAATATTTTTGTTAGTTATATTCTACCTCTAACTTCTAGTTTTCAGCTGGAGAGTTTGGTACCTAGTGTTCCAGAGAGTTTCTCTTTTGGGAAATGATATCTTATTTCAATGACAACTCTGATTTTCCTTGAGATAATTGAAAAGGGAAGATGCATCTTTTGTTGACCTCTGTGTGAGGTGCTGTAGATGTTTGGGGCTTTCCCTTTTTTTCTTTCTTTTTTTTCTCTTCTCTGTTCTTGAAAAGGTCAAGGGTTTGTTTGCTTCCTTAACCTTGTTCTTTCCCAACCAGGCATTTCCAGAGAACTAGAAAGTAGTGATGCTGTTGACATGTTTGTGTTTAAGTTACTGTTGAAACGAAGTGCAAGTTTTGAATATTCAGGAAATTCCTTGTATGTTTAAAACACATTTTATCAGCAAAATATAAAATTTTGATCAAGTTTAGAATGACTCACTATAGGACACATCTGAGTAATGTTCTTGTTCTGGAACTGCTAGGACCTGGACCCTTGGAGGGACAGGAAAAATATGAAAAAGTTTTAGCAGAAAAACAAGTATTTCAGTACTGTAAGGGACTGTTTCAAGATAAGTTACAGTTCTTGGAATATTTGTGGTGTCTGCAGAAAGTAAGCACTATCAGGATGTTGTCTGTCAGTACTGAGATAGATTATATTTTTAAATTACTCTTTCTTCCTAAAAAACATGTTCTGGCTCTCTTAAAACATTTTTAACAAGACTGTGTTTGTCAAAATGAGTTATGAGTTCATGAGAATAGCATAAGTTGATTCCTGAAGAAAGGTATCTAAATTTAGCCGAATCTGTGTGTCAAAAATAGTGGCTGATGAAGGAACTCTAATCCAGGGTTTTATCTAAAAATAGTATGGTATGTGTAACTGGAGGTAGGAAAAATGCACATTCACCTACAGCAGGTGCATTCTAAGTCCAGAGAGGGACTGGATGCAGTGAATTATAGATATAATAATGACTAAAAGACATAACTGAGTCCTAAGGGCTAAAATATTAATCCCTCAGAGGATTTAGACGAAGTTATGTCGTGCAATACATTTACCACTTTAAAAATTTGAATCCATCCTTGTAGATGAGAATGCAGTCAGATGCCCTGGCTGTCAGCTGTTATTTTTAAGTGAAGTTTTTTTCTGTCAGATAAAGTAAATGAATATTGTTGCTATTTATGTGCTCCTTGCTCTGAGAGATCTCTATATTATGCTAGAGGTCTTGTGAAAGTTTGGTACATACCATAGAGGTGAAACTAACAAAGCTTAAAATAAATTGATAATCATAAGAACTAAACCACCAGTGTGTTTTGTGCAGCAATTTCATTTGAATACCTACGTAGTAGATTTGTGGCTTTGCTTTATGGTGTGTATTAAGGCTGGTACTGCAAGGAAAAGCTGGACTAACTGCTTCTCTTAGTGTATTTGCAAAAAAGATGCTGCACACAGTGGCAAGAAATGATTGGGTCCAGTCTCTTAGCACAGTGTATTGTATATCTTGTGTTAAACAGTCCTGTAATATGTACCAAGGTTTTCTTTAGAAATATAGTAGCTTGATGCTGTTGTTACCTTTTCTTTTCCTAGCTGAATCTAGTAAATTGTTAGTCATCTTAAACAATCTTCATTACTGCTTTGCTTCTTTCCTGAACACAACTGTGCAAAATTCTATACCATAGATCAGATGCATAAGCATTAGTGGAGAAAACTACTTGACTGTTCAAGAAAATTAAACAATGCTGAAAAATGAAGAGTAAATTCTATTTCAATTTAAACTAGACAGGAGTCAAGCTTACTAAAGAAAATGTTTTGAGGTACCTGTACAAATAAAAATGATCAGCAAAATCGAGATAATACTTTCTAATGAATGGAAATATATGTAACACTACTTGATATTTGGAATGTCCATAATTGGAATTTTAAAATGAAAATGCATTCTCCTCCATGCACACACTCTTGAGTAAAGAATCCAAAAATACTTTTGAGGAACAGCTAAATGTTAGTAGTGTTTCAAAACTACAGATAATTTCTTCAGCAAAAAGAATGGAACAAGTCCCATTAACTTAAGTTACTACTTTTTTTTTTTCCCCTTAATACATTTTTATTGTTTTTTTTGTTTTGCAGGATACAAAATTATGGATAATAATGGAATATCTAGGTGGGGGCTCTGCCCTTGATCTAGTAAGTAAATTTTGCAATTTTTTTTGTTACTTTACTTCACATAATTATTTTCCTGCTTTATAATTCTGGAAACTATAATAGATCACTTGGCTGTGGCAATGTTCACTTTCAGTAAAGGAGAAAAATATTTGTCAATGCCAGAAAAATGTTATTTTCCATGAGGGATGACTGATTATTTGTGTAAATAGAAGGGAACTAAGCAACATAATATTGGAAGCAGGATATAAACATCTTAGAATGCTAATCTTCGGTCAGCCAGAGAGCACTAGTGCCTGAAAATAGTTTTTTGTATCTCAGTTCTGCCACCACAACACTTCTTAGTTTCTATGTTTTAATGTATCTTCCTCACCACCTCCTCCCCCAGACAAATAAACAAAAGGTTCCCTGTTTGAAGTATTTCTGAAGTCTAAACAGACAGAAATGCAATTTAGGCTGGTATTAAAAATAATATTTCAAATAAATAGGAGGAGCTCTGGACTTCATGGAGAGTAGACCAGAGGGCTGTGCAATCACCAAGTGTATGAAATTTAACCAGAGCAAGTGACTCATTCTGCACCTGGGATGGAGTACCCAGGTTTGAATTGGAATTCAAAGGGGTCAGTGCAGATCATGTTTTCTGTGACTGAATGCTGACATTCACTTCAGCTATTAAAAAGCACCCAAGCCCCATCCCAGATGACACACCTTCTTATGTTCATTGTGGATTTAGAAAACACTATTATAGAAATAATAATGCGTGTTTTAAGTATGTTAAAATTGTTATACAAGTTGAGGCAGAATGTCTTTGCAGCAGAGTTTGCAGTTGTCAAATGAGGTAACTGAAAAATGCTTGAGGAAAGAGCAAAAGGAACAAAGTCACTGTAAAGGGATTCTGCTGGTGACATCCAGAAGACAGGAGTTGGGTATTAAATGTGGACTTCCTGCAGTTATGTATTTTTGAACCCATTTATACCTTTAGCTCCCACATCTGTTACGTTGTTCTGTGGTTGTGTAACAATTCATGCTGTTCCCCATAAAGATATGATAAAAAATGCTTATTGTTGTGATTGCTTTTTTCCATCCTGACAGAAGAGCAATTAGAAATTGGGTTTGCTTTTATAAATTAGCTATTACTTTCTTTGTATAGGTATAAAAGAGCAGAATGAAAATATGTTACCATATTTTCTTCTTTTTTTTATCACACAAATTTCACTTGTGTGATGACTGTGTGTTTATTCTCTAAGTTTATTGCCTAGAAATAGTAGAAAGTCCTTGTTCACATCTTAAAATGTTATTGAAGAAATTGCACCACAGAACTGAAATCATCATGTAAGTGTCTATTAAGCACCTTTTGTGTGCTTCATTAATTTTCAGTTTATGTTCTGGTGCATGTTCCGGTTTTAACGTGCACATTCTGGTTCTCAACTAGAATCTGGCTTGCTTTGCCACATTTTCATACAATAACTTGAGACTCTTGTCTTTGTGGCACCTTTAACAATGTTTACATAATATTTTAGATAAATTATTTCTTTGCCTGTTGTTCATTAGGCCACTTAGTTTAGAACTATATATTTTTAAAAAGAATATTCTATTTTGTTTCATGTAATGAAGTTAGAAAACTGGAAGTTTTGAGGGGTGACAGAAGGAAGGATTTCTTTTTATAGTCACAGTGTTATTTCTGTTCTGTTCTATTTGTCCCTTTTTTTATACATATTTAAACATTTCTTGCATCTCCTAGTTAGAACCTGGCTCACTTGATGAAACTCAAATTGCTACAATATTGAGGGAGATACTCAAAGGACTCGATTACTTGCATTCGGAAAAGAAAATCCACAGAGATATTAAAGGTAAATTGTTCTATTACTTGTGATGAAAGAATATCAGAAGAACTCATGCAACATGAATGAGGACTTTTACTTTGTCAAATATCTTCATTTCTGATATTTCCTCTTTATTCCAGCTGCTAATGTATTGCTGTCTGAGCAAGGGGAAGTAAAACTGGCAGATTTTGGAGTAGCTGGACAGCTAACAGATACACAGATAAAGAGGAATACCTTTGTGGGAACACCATTTTGGATGGCACCTGAAGTAATAAAGCAATCAGCATATGATTCAAAGGTAAGGTACTTCAAGGCATTACCAAAGTCCCTTCCTTTTTCTAGCTTGAATTACATAGGTTGGTCTTCAGAATGCAGCTAATAACTTTGGCTGTGTCTACATGATGGTGTGTTCAGGTGACCCCTTGCAGCTTAAAGCTGTTGGTGAGGAAAGATTTCCTAATTTGTATCCCAAGTTTCCTAGTTTATTAAGACAATCCAGATGGCAAGAAATTATATAGTATTCACGAGTATATCCCATCACCTTTTATCCCACTCTATTGATGAGTATTTTTGTCTATTTAAAAGTAGAAGAGTCCAAATATATACAAAATGTTAATATTCTTCCACTTGTTTTTAGAAAAAAATAGCCAGCAACACAGTTGAAGAATATGGATGTGAAAGTGTTGTTTGAAAGGGCTGTTACACATCTCTGGCAGAATGTGCTGCATGGGTCTGTGCTACTCTGACCGTGTTCTTTCAGATTCGCCATTCGGGAGGTGTTAATATTTAATACCAAATTTATCTGTATACAGGATTTTGATTTAGCAGAGTGGCACATCAACACAAGCACAATATATCAATTGTAATACATAGTTGGGTCACGATAGAAATGTGATTCCATTGCTGTTCTCCGTATTCTCACCAGTATGGCACTGTGTGTCCCTACTTGCCACGAAGGAATATGCCCATTAAAGCCAGCTCAAGCCTATTGCTTTTTTCAACGTTCATTGTGTTGGTTATTTGTTTTTTATGTTTCTATTTGTTTGAGGTACATATACAGCTCTTTGCTGCCCCTGCCTTCTCCCTGCCCCACATGGCCTGGCTAGCTCAGCAGGACACCCATGTTATCAGGAAAGGCTCTTTGCCCAACCTACTGCTGCAGCTGTAGGTCTGAGACAAAGGTCACCCTCAAGCCCAACTTGTGTTAAGATCAGCTTGCTTTATGATAATTAGCAGTATTTCCTTATGTTCTTCCCTGAGCTCATCTTCCTTGCCCATCTCCTCTGATTTCCCAGTAGGGATTTGTTGATTGGCTGTATCTCCATGCAGTGAGAAAGGTTGGGATGTTTCTTTCCACATGCCAAGGCTGACTCTGGTCTAGGCTGTAGTATTGCTTAATTCCCTATTTGATATCTTTCTCTAAAGAGGCTATAACAAGCAAAACACTGTAGAACCTGTAGAAGCTTAAATGACCCCAAAATCCCAATTTAAAGTTGAGTACACTTTTCTTGAATGGTGGTTGTTTTCTTTTTCCTTCATGTGTTTCTGTGGGGGATTTTTAGTTAGTTTGTTTGTTTTGTTTTTGGTT